>NW_020869524.1:187500-192500 GCF_003789085.1 Penaeus vannamei | reverse complement strand
TTAAAGAAATATACACAAAAAATATATCTAATTCGTTAAATGCCCCATCCTTTCATTATATTCTCCCATAAAATCCTAAACTATGAAAGGAGGGTTTACACGCCACTGAAATTTACTCTTCGCCTCGAGGGTAGATAGTCTCTACCCTCGAGGCGAAGAGTAAATTTCAGTGGCTTTGTCTGGATTTGTCTGTCCCTACTAGAGACAGACAAAGCCAGACTTCGGAAATGTTTCGAGAGAGGGAGGAGCGCGGGCAGAGGGCGGAGAACGGAGAGGTTGGTGTCTGTCTCACCGCGACGCGATGATGAGCTCGTCCCGTCGCTCTCCGTGATTCATCCCTCCATTTAGATGTTAATGCAATTACGGACGCCATCGCGCTAAATGCATTACGGCGTGACTTCTGTTGCTGCGGCGAAGGAGGTTCTAGACACGCGATTGAAAGGGAGTTTGAAAGATATATTCATATTTGCGCGTTAATTGGTGACTATCAGCCGGTGTGTTAGAATTGTGCCAGGCCCGACCTAATGAATTTTCATAAATACAGATGCAGAAATAAAGGCATATCTGTCCATATATCTGATGGATATACATTTAACCATCTATTTACCGGGTTGATATGCATGTCTAGATTGATAAATATGCATTTATTTCTTTATTCATGCATGTCATGTATAAGAATATTCTTTGGGTTGGGCCTCGCACTGTATGTATGTATGCGTATATGTCTATCTATCTATCTATATATCTATATATCTATATCTATATATATATATATATATATATATATATATATATATATATATATATATATGTGTGTGTGTGTGTGTGTGTGTGTGTATGTGTGTGTGTATGTGTTTGTTTATTTGTGTGTGTGTGTGTGTTTGCTTGTGTGTGTATGTGTGCGTGTATGTGTTTCCCAACGTAAGCGCGCCTGGTCCACATTTGCATGAGCGTGTGTTTGTATCCTCCCCCCCCCCCCCCCGCAACGGCCCTCCGGAATGATCAGCACAGACCGAGATCCCTTACCCTCTCCCACCGACGGCTCCTTCTCCTCCGGCGACCAAAAGCGGATTCGCGTTGCAAGAGGGAGAAACTTGTGTTTTTGGATCAAATGATTGCGAGGGAGAAGTTTATTTTTAGTTTATCATTTCGTGGAGTTTCTGTAATCTACACTAATCACGAGCGGACAGGTGCACCGGGGATGAGTAGTCTTCAAACGTGTATGTAACATAACACTCGATTTCAGAGGAAATGTTTGGAAATACAAACCTACAAAAATATACATATATGTGTAAATGTATATGCATACGCACACACGCACATGCGTGTATGTATGTATATATATATATATATATATATATATATATATATTATATATAATATATATATATATATATATATATATATATATATATATATATATATATATATATATATATATATATATATATATATATATATATATATATATGTATATATATATATATATATATATATATATATATATATATATATATATATATATATATATATATATACATATGAGTGTGCGTGTGTGTTATGAAGTGTTGGGGGGCGTGGAGGTGGTGGAAAATGAAAGGGGTCTTGCTTGAGGAGTTTATTAGGAGGTAAAAGTGCGACCCCAAGAGTGACCCCGTGCCTTCGAGTGCTGAGGGCAGATACTGACCTCCTGCCCTGTGTCTTCTCTGCCAGGTCTTGGTCTGCCTCTGGTGCTCTCTCTTCTCTGCTGCACAGCTTCCGTTTCGACCTTGGGAGGACGGAGTGTATTGTTGACATCGCAACACCCATCCAGTAGAGCATATTGTTGACATATTATGTATTATATATACATATATATATATATATATATATATATATACATATACATATGTATACACAGATTTATATGTGTAGATATACATATATCTATCTATGTATCTATATATCTATCTATATGTGTGTGTGTGTGTGTGTGTGTGTGTGTGTACGTATGTATGTGTGTATGTGCGCGCGCGCGTGTGTGTGTGTGTGTATATAAATGAATAAATAAATATATATATAATGTATATATATATATATATATATATATATTATATATATATATATATATATATATATATATATATATACATGTATATGTGTGTATATATATACATATCTATATCTATATATTTATTTATTTATTTATTTATTTATTTATTTATCTTCGGCAGCCATTTTTCTTCCCGATCTTTCACATATAACATTCTTGTCATTTCCCCTTTTTTCCAGACCTCCTGGCTTCCCCCGGTGGGCGGAGTTCCTTCCCCTCTGTTTTCCGTAACTCCTCTGATCTGTGTGCCTAGGCGATCATTGCATTTTTCTTTTGATTATGAGGATTCCGTCTGTGTGGGAGGAGCCTTTCCGATTTATGTATCTTTTGTCGTTTTCAGCTGAGGATAGAATTGCTCGTTTGTCTCGATTGGTAGTTGAGTTTTCCCTTTATAATCCGATTACTGAGGAGATGCAGGGTTTCTCTTATCTCATTTTTTTGCTATTCACCAAATCCGATTTAATTATTTTTAAATGTATAATCATGTACGCAATACCGAGAAGGTAATATACGTGGTTTGATGTTTTCTTTGGGTTTATAGTGTTTTATAAATGATACATCTGTCATTACTTCTTGAAATCACCCCTAATTAGTTCATATTTTTTGCTGCTAGGCCTTTTTGTCACTCATTTGATCGTAAGGACCACGGGTGTTCAGTAAGATGGAGTATATATGATATGAGGGTATTCATGATGTTTATACATTGGATAGTGGTAGATTTTAAAATAAAAGCACATATAAATACTTTCATATATATATATATTATATATATATATATATATATATATATATATATATATATATATATGTGTGTGTGTGTTTATGTATACACACCCACCCACATGCAAACACTAACACACACATACGAAAAAATTGTCACCTCGTGCAAATACTAATTCTGAGTCATTTTGCCCCTGGCCACCAGGGCAGGATTTCTAAGGAAATTCGTATGCTAAACGGAAACAAAAGACGACCGAGGGATGGTGACGTCACTACGGATTTTTCTCCGTAGACTATATAAATATATATTTTTTTATAACTACTGATGGGTTGATGTAAATGAAAAGTATTTAAAGCAATATCAAAATATTTCCCGTTGTTCAAATAAAGTAAACATAAAAATTGCTGGATCCATCAAGGTATGAACTGATATGAGGCAGACCGGACATCATCACAGCGGAAATTTCATCTGATGTCACTTCAGCTGGGTCTCTTAGCCGGGTATCACTAAAAGCAGAGTCACAGTCCCATTGAGTGAATTCAACCTTCATCCCGACAACACACTCACTATGAATAGTCGTATATTTTTTTGACAAATTAAGTCTACAGGTTCAGTTTCGCATTTTCTTAAGTTATACATCTAATACATTTTCTATAAAGAGGTGCGGGTGTATTTTATGTTGTTGAATGTTGTTACATTATTGGTTTAATAATGTATTTATCGTATATTGTTTTATATAGTGCAATGAATAAGAAAGTGTGCAGGGAATCCTACAATCAGAATCTGACCCTACGCACTGTTATTGTAATCTAATATTCATCCCTTTATGATAGTCTATGGTTCAACTTTATTATTTATATTCGTTTTCTTTATCATATTTATGTTTAGAAAACGGGAGGAATACTATTACGGAAAACCACTTATTCTTGCCCGCCACAGTAGCCGAGTAGGTTAAGGGACCTTCTGCTGATTTTTCGGCGATTTTCGCCCCTCTTGCCGAAATTGACTTTAATGCAGTTGCAAGTAGTTTCTAGTCCCCCGCTTCTCCCCTGAAAATGTCAAGGCTCGACCGTTATTTTTTAGGTGGTAGCAGCGATTTTTGATGTCGACCGAAGTATTATTTTTTTGATGGTACCTTTGAAAATCGGCAATTGTGACGCAATGATTAGAGATAATAAAAATATGAGGTTATTTTCTGAAAGCTATCAAATTTTCACATAAGATGAGACCAACCTTCTTTTTTTCGGAATAATTTCAAAAATCCAGCAAGCGTCCAAAAAACGGCAATGAAGAAATTTTCCATAGAAATAACTAAACATGATATGTTTTTCATATGGTGTATTTTCTTATCTTTATGTTTTCATCATACATAGTTACTTTGATCTATGAGCAAAAAATTTCGAAAATGCAAACCTCCCCCCCCACCCATGGGGGGTAGTTTTGCCAAATATTCAGGATCACCACCAAAATTATATGGAATATTAATTAGGCTAAGACAAACCTCAGGTTAAAATTTTATTCAAATCTATTCATAACTTTTCGAGTTAGAAAAAAAAATTCCTGGATCCAAACCATAGTCCGCATCACCACCAAACTGCAATAAGCTCTAAGTTAGGTTAAAACTCACTTTTGGTTAAAATCTCGTTAAAATGTGTTCATAACTTTTAGAAATATTAGAAAACACAAACTAATAATCAAAAAAACAACAATAAACAATCAATAAACAAACAAAAAAACAAACGGTAGTAACAATATAAATAAACAAAAGGTCATGGGGTACACGAAAATTATCTATATGTGCTCATATACCTTATATACATAGTTTCACATCGCCATGTAATTGTTTTTCGACTTTCCACGGGGTCTGAGAGTGAAATTTGGCTACGTGACCCGTAGAGTTATTCCGCAGATTTAAAAAGACGATTTTCACGGTCCAGGACGGCCCCGTCGCGTGGGGAAAAGTATGTGTTTGTACCCGTCCGACTGGAGAAAAGTTATTCTTTCGACAAATATTATACGTTGTAAAACCTCATTAGAGCATCAATAATAGGTATATGATAGATAATTATATCAAATACAAGTATTCTGTACATGATTTGTCATGTAAAATGTAAACATAATAAAAAGGAATAAAATCGCATTTTTAGGTCCTTCATATTTTTACGCATAGCACACGTATAATCGGTC
>NW_020869524.1:167500-182500 GCF_003789085.1 Penaeus vannamei | reverse complement strand
CTTTGTCAGGAGGTTAATTAAGCAGACGAATCTAATGTACAGTAAGTCGCACTAATGAGAATATCACTGGATGACTGTGGCAATTTAGTCTCCTGAATTCTGTCGTGAGCAAAGGTACTTTATTTTTTCCCCCTTTCCCACAGTCAATACCTGGAAGTCTGAGCCCTATGAGAACTGTCGTGTGAGTCCGTGTGATATAAATGGTCCTATCGAATGTCAAAGGTTTCGGTCATATTTTTATACTCTCCGTCCGACCTATCAAAACTGTTTATTTGTTTTTTAGAGAGAGAGAAAAAATATGACGTGGTGCAAAGGAAGGAAAAATATACTGTATATAATTCCAGCTGTATGTACAGGTAAGTATGACGTGTCAGCTGATTAGAAAAAAGAAAGAGGAGTACCGTAAGCGCCGATTTTTCTTCTTTTCGAGAAAAGACGCTCTACTGGCAGAGATAAAAGACCTGGCGTCGGATTCTCAAAAGAGCCTTAAAGTTGAGGCGCGCTGGAGGCCTCAACCGTCCTGCTGAATTTCCCTTTTATAAGAGCGAAGTGTTGATTTCCCGCACGCCGTGAAGCGCTAAAGGCTGCTCTCCCCCTTAACCAATATGGCGGTTTCCTCGCTCTGTGTATGTGTATGTAAGATCGCTCGGCCGTACGTTAAGGCGCCTGAAGGAGATACGGCGCCTTAACGCGTTTGGGAATCTGGTCCCTGAATTCTAGTCTTACCTCCCCTGGCCCTTGGGAATCGCCGCCCCCGTCTCACTCCACTCTGGCTGCCGGCGTGACCTTCAGGTTGTCTACTGTCCTGACCTTACCTCACTTCCCTTCTGTGTGTGGCACTGACCTTGCTTCCATGCCACGTGTTGCCAATAAGGCTAATATGTGTTAGATATTTACATGGATTTAGTCTCATTAAAAAAAAACTCGTCAAAATATGGGAGTATGGACATTATATATGCAAATTAATTTCCAAACTCTTTCAAAAAGAAAAATTAGTTGCTTTAGTCGCTGATAGATATTACTTTTTATCCACAATGGAGCTGTTCAAGGTTGTTTATCCCCACTATTAGTCTAAATTATATTATTGCGATGCTAGAGCTAGTTTTCAGCATTTTTAGAGAAACCAGTCTTTGTATTATGACTTAAAGTTGTAAATAAAGGCTTAACACATGTCATCGTTTTGCAAATTTCAACCGTACAGCATATATTATTATGGTTGCTGGAAAAAAGGTTAGACATTTTAATCATTGCATCCACACACACTGCCGTAATGGCCAGTCATCAGTAAAAACGTACTAAACATATCAAAAACCCTCTATTAATTAAGTTTATATGAGCAGTTATATTAAGCGTGGTTCGTTTAACTTCAACAAAGGTCGCTTTGGCTCTTTAAAGAACCGGTCAGAGAGAATTGCTAGTGGCAGTTATTGTCTGGTATTTTTATCTGTGTGATTAAAGCCATCATTTTCTGTGCAAACGTAGGAATATTTGGTCATTCATGATGAGAAATCTCTAATGATCCCTCTTTCATTCTCTCATCTCTCTCTCTCTTCTCTCTCTTCTCTCTCTCTCCTCTCTCATCTCTCTATATATATATATATATATAATATATATATATTTATATATATATATATATATATATATATATATATATATATATAGGCCATATATATAACTATCTATCTATCTATGTATATGTGTGCGTATGTGTCTATAACATACAGTCATATATTATATATATATATATATATATATATATATATATATATATATATATAATATATAGAGAGAGAGAGAGAGAGAGAGAGAGAGAGAGAGAGAGAGAGAGAGAGAGAGAGAAGAGAGTATAGTATATATATTAATATGTATATACATGAATATGTGTTGTTATACATATATAAAACATATCCGTTTCTCTCTATATATCATATATTATAATATATATAATATATTATTATATATATTATATATATATATCATGTATGACGTGCAGTAAGGAGTGAGAGTGAGAATAGAGACGAACATGACGACACGAACAGAGAGATAGTGCGAGCGAGAGAATAGAGAGGCATAGAGGAAAGGTAAGAGGTAGAGTAAGAGAGAGAGATAGATAAGTAAGAAGATAAGTAGAGAGAGAGAATATATAAAAGAGAAAGAGGATAAAAGAGAGAGAATAGAAAGAGAAGAAGAGAATAATGAGAATGATAGAGCAATAGACAGTATGGTGAGGGTGATGTGAGTGAGTGTGAAGGTGATAGTAAGTAGATAGTGTAGTAGATGTAGTACGACACCGTGATGGTGATGAATGACAGCATAGATTACATAATATTGTATGAATCAATATGAGTAGATATAGAAATATGTTATGTGTGTGTGTCTATGACACACATACATACACATGCCACACACAAACAATATAGAAATAATAGTATAAAAGTAGTAATTGAGAATATAGATAGAAGTGAGAGAGAGCAGAAGTAGAGAAGCAGAGAGAGGAGATATATATTAGTATAAGAGAGAAAGTAAGAGAGATAGAGAGAGAGAGAAAAAGAAAAGCAGAGAGAGAGAGACTGAATTAAGAATAGACAATACATAACAAGATACGATGATGATGAAAGCAGATGATAGATAGAGAGAGTATATATATATATAGAATAGAGAGAGAGTAAGATAGAGTGAGATAAGATGAATAGTGAGAGAGAGAAAATGTTATGTGGGTATGTTTTAAACAACAGCTCACATTCTTTCTTTAGCTTCTCGTGATCACAGTTTCAGCTCTTCAAAATTTTGCTTGTTTTAGTTCGTATTTTTCTTGCTTGCTTCGATAACCTCTTACTTTAACTACAAACCAACATCATACCTCTTCTACTTCATCACTTAGCTCCCCACTAATTAATCTACTAATACTACTACTTACCGCCATAACTAATTACCAACTACCACCACCAATAGACAAAGGCCATTTAAACCCTTCATAGCAACTTCTCAAAGAATACATGGTGTCGAAGAACAGGTTGAGTGGGATACCTTTTCCATGCTTCATCACAGTTAATATGCCGGCATGACCCTTTACAGCAGCAAAAAAACGCAATAAAAGTTACTATTTCTCCTCAAAAGTGTGTTGATTTCTGACCCACGCGTAAATCTCTACTGTATGGACATACCAAACTAATTGTGTTGTTGTGTGTGTGTGTGTGTGTGTGTATACATTTGTGATTGTATGCTCGTTGTTGAGGAGATGCTCGATACGAAGTGTACCTAGTTTAGGTTGCGCTGCTCGCGCGGGTACAAAACATAATCTGTGTGATGTGACACAAGATGGCTTTAACCATTACAAATCTAAGTAGTAAAAGATTGTGAAAGAGTGTGTCGCTGCTGCTGTCTGCTCGCGTAGTCGATGTGTGTGTGATTCGCGTCGTTGCGGTGTGGTGTAGTCCTCGGTGTGTGTTGCCACTCGGGATATAAAATATGTAAATAAATAGATAGATCACATGATGTATTGTAAAGATTTTAATACTGGTCTATATTCCAATACTATAATAAAATAACATAATACACTCCTAATATTAAACAAATGCTAACTATACTCATCTCCCTCTCACTTTCTCTCATACTCTCTCGTCTCTCATACTTCTTCCTAACTAACTCGTAAATTTCGATCGCTAGTCAACTGGTAACTATGTTTTCCTTTGAGTCCCTAATAATATAAACTATAAATGTTGCATAGGAAAAATAGTATATATAGGTTAGTAATTTATAATGCATAGTTTATCTCATTCATAGAATATTCATATAGTTTATATACACATTATGAGCTGTCTTAGTGTGTGCTGTATTGTGATGCTATTACTCACACTCTTGTTTACACTACCAGCTCAATTTTCCATGTCCTCTCCTTTGTCCCTCCTTTATTAGATATTTCTATCGCTTTGAGTTTATTTCTTAGTCCTAGATCCGTCTTCAGATTTCCACTGTGTCATAACTAGACCCGAACCCAGCTACTGCCTACACAATCTTTCTTTCCCTCCTCCTACTATCGATTCTATATTCTTACTCCTCTCCTCCCCTTAAATCTGCGTTCTAGTTTCGCAATTTTGTGCGAAAAGATGACTGACTTACCATATATACTCGCATTCCAATACAAGACAATGGCTAAAAATAGATTGTGGACTCTCCTATTCCTAGATTTCATATTGGAATGATACAATATAATATGCTTGATATAAACAACAATAAATTCTATCGAGAAAGTGCCAATTATATCGAAATAGCGATGCGCTGAGTTTCGATGGTGAGCAAGAAGGAGTGCTGCGCTCAAACTATCTCGGTCTGCTCAACATGCACTCGCAGTTTCCATTCTGTACCATACATGACGCCCGTCGCAATACAAATTTATATTATACTTCTAGTCCTGTCTGCTCTAATCAGATTGCGTAAACATTATTGCCGCGAGAGAAAATGAACAAAAGTTAACGTTGTATGATTCCGCTAGTGGTCAATGAGTGCTCAGACCCCTGAGATAAGGGTTGACGCCTCTTGTGGATCAAACTTCTATGTAAGCTGCGCTTCGCTCGCGAATGGAGTATATAGCTAATGCACAGTGTTTTCTCGTGTCAACTAGGTAGAAAAACACTCGTTTGAATAGGATGCAGGAAACGAACTGATATTGTGTTTACTCTCAGCGCATCTCTAATTACGTGGATGATGCAGAAAACCAACGCGATATGCCCTTGCGCGCCCTCTCTCTCTCCCATGCTGCATGACGGCAAGACCAATTGTGCAAGAGAGAGACGAACATTCCCACATTGTCAATACTCTACGTGCGTATGTCTACATTGTTTTGCCATAATGCGCATATGGGTATATATATCAAGTTAGCCAGAAAGATACAGATACTCTGCCTCGCTATAACACATCTAAAGGGTCTCTGAGATAACTCCGTAGCGTGTTTGGGTCTCCTGTGTTATTTCCTCGTCCTCCCCTCTCACTCTGCCTTTCCTCTCTCTAACGCTCTGAGAGAGGTCGCATCATAAACTCGTATCCCGTTATCCTATCCATGGCTTGCTCTGCACGCTCTCGTAATCGTGCGTTCGCTCTGCGTGAGCTTTTCTCTGTAATACATAAAATCTCGCGAATATTCTCTCTATTTTCGGAGTGATTCTCTCATCTGATACCCATCTCTACCTGAATAAAAAAATTACACCAGATAGCAACTCGGATGACTGCACTTGCCGTATCGATTCGTCTCTCACTTACATCTCGCCTCGAAAACATACTTTGAGACTTCAGAGATGTTGGGAACTATCAGCGTGTCGCTCACGTACGCGGCTCTCCTGAAATTTGTACCTCTTAAAAAGGGTTCGACATGCACGACTTCTAGCGCAAGTGCCGAGCTGCTGATATGCATAGCAAACTTCACAGAACAATACCAGAAACCACTACTCGCCTTACCTGTTCGAGTTTAGTACATCCGACGTGCCTGTCGGCTGCCAACTGCGTAGATCGTGCCGAACTGATATCTCAAAAGACCTACGTGCAACCTGGTCCGTGCAACGTACATACGTCTCCTATCATTTCCATTCCAGTTGTGAGTGACCGTATAATAGCCCTCCAGATAGTGTTTCCTGGCACGCCGTATATCTATGATCTGTGAGACTGTCAAAGTATACATCTCTTTGTATTGTTAGGATATCCGTGCTCATCCATTAAACATTCGTCAACATGAATACGGTTCGTAGGTACGTGTTCATTTTATATGGAATATTTCAGAACAGGGTATACCAAGGGCGTAGGAAGGGATTTACTTGGCTTGTGTGGTTATTGAACCAATATATCATAACCATTATTTCATAAGGGTGAGGACAGTTTTTTTGTTTTGTTTTTTTTTCATTGCACATTTTTTCCCTTCCTTATGGAAAACCTTAGGCGCTTCCATGCTGTGCTGCACGCGGTACACCTCAACACTTTGTATTGTTTTTGTAATGTTATTTGGAAAGACCCGTTTTTTGTGTACCTGAAGTGTGATGTTTATTCATATGTCTGCAAAAAGTATCAGGTGTGAAGAGTACGTTTTAAAATGACATTGCAGTGAATTAACACCCGGAGCAGAGGTAACGCGAGTGGTTAGGGAACAAGTGAACCTCTAAGCGGGTTCGAGTTCGTTCAGGAAGGGTACATATACGTTATGTGTACGAGTGTGTTTCGTGCGTTCAAACAATTACTTTACAAGACGGTGCGTCTCTTCACAATGTCATTTTCATGTCACAGTATTCATGTCGATTTTCTCCAGTCTGTAGCTTCCAGTCAATGAATTCTTAAACCACTTTTCACAAATTTATTAATGGAAGTTATCAATATTCCTTGAAAGATACTAACATCTACAATGCCACCTACACAGAAAAAAAATATATATAAATGCCCGTTCTAGAAATACACAGACTCTGTTTTCTCTTACCTTCCTAATTTCCTTGTTGTACATAAATTAAAGGAGGTGCAACTGGTCAATTGCACGGACAAAGCCTCAATTTGCATCATACAGGAGGAGGTTTGGCTGTTTGGCATTCGCTGCTGCGGAGCCCGGTGTTGCGGATTCATACATATGGATTCAAACGATTAGAGATAGAGATACAGGCACTGGTACATAAACTTGTAGAACATATCAGGTCATGAAATTCTTATATACATGTATACATACATATATATGTATATATATATATATATATATATATATATATTATATATATATATATATATATATATATATATATGCATGCATGCATATATATACATATATATATATTGCATGTGTGTGTATATATATATATATATATATATATATATATATATATATATATATATATATATATATATATGCATGTGCATATATATATATGTATGTATGTATGTATATATATGCATACATATGTATGGCATGTATGTATGTATGACGTCATATCGTCATACATACATACACATACACACACATATATGTGTGTGTGTGTATTATGTATATATACATGCATGCATACACACACACACACACACACACACACACACACACACACACACACACACACACACATATACATATATATATATATATATATATATATATATATAATATATATATATATATATATATATATTATATATATATATATATTATATATATGCATACATGCATACTGTACATATATATATATATATATATATATATATATATATATAATATATATATTATATATATATATATATATATATATATATATGCATACATGCACACTGTACATGTATATATATATATATATATATATATTATATATATATATATATATATATATATATATATATACATATATATATATATATATTATATATATATATATATATATATATATAATATATATGTCCTTTATTCTAGCGCATATCATCGTCATATCGTATAAATGTCAAACATAGTACGTCTTAGTCGTCACAGCAGTTCTTAGAGTACATGTAATCTGTCTCACTTTGTGCTCAAACATTTGACCTTGAGAGCTGGCCCTTCTTCCACGAGGGGTCAGAGGTCACGTCACTGGGAGAAGGCGGGGAAGATCTGGCCCTCTCCGTCCCCGAGCCTCCAGTTGTGGTCGAGCGAAGGGCGCCGCCGCTGGAGCTCGGGCGGGCTGTCCTGGCCTCCACCCTGGCCCTCCGTCTGGCCACCGTCGGCCTCCTCGTCGTCGTAGTCATCGTCATCGTTATCGTCAGACACAGCGTCCTCGTCCTCGTCACACGCACAAACGGCGTCTTCGGGGAACGGGGCGATCTCGTCCTCGAAGGCGAAGAAATCGGGAGGAATGATGTGGTCCTCCAAGAACGACGGGTGGATCGGCGCGTCGAGGAACACCGGGATGTGGTCCTCGAGGTGGGGGAGGGTCTGGAGAGACATCGGCGGGGGAAGGACGGGGCCGAGCACGAGGTCGTCCTCCTGGGGGAAGCGGATCAGGCTCTGAGGGTGGAGGGCGAGGGGGTCGAGGGCGGGGCCAGCGCAGGTCAGGGGGAAGTTGTCGTGGTAAGGGTCGAAGGCCATGGGGAGGTCAAAGCCCGCCTGGGGCACGCAGTCGAGGATCTGCGGCTGCGTCAGCGGGTTGACCGTCTCGATGGGCGTCTGGTCATCGTCGGCCTCCTCGCCGCAGAGGTCGTCAGGGAAAGGGTCAGGGCAAAGGTCGTTTGGTAGGTCACGTACAGAGGCCAGGCTAAGGTCGTACACGTCTCCCGTCAAGATGTCAGAGCCAGTCATGAAGCTTGTCTGGAACTAAACAAGAGGAGATGAGTCAGGTCTCGCAAGAACAGCTGATTGGTCGGATCAGCTGGTGCGTAATCGGTGGGGAAAGAGGCAACACAAGGGTTAGTATCTTTCTCAGTTTGCACATGATAACTACCGCTAGTAAGGAAGTGGGAGACCTAGCATTTGCATTTGCTTTTTGACAGCAAACGTGTATAATACATGCGTGCAGTGTATTAGCTGACGTCACGAAGATCCACAACTGACAATGGTTATTGTATTCCGGAGATCTAGTCCAAATTCAGGACGCATATATATGTATATGCTAACATGCGCATAAACTTACACACATACAAACATGTATACACCCATTGCACTTATTCACAAAGGCATTCCAAACCGCATTCCCATTCCGCGAAGTCCCGTCATGAAAAGAAAGCATCCTGGCCGGCGGGCCTCGCCAAGCCGAATGCCTCAGAGACGGATCAGAGGAGATATTAGCCCAAGTTTTGTCACGCTCGCCGAAAATAATGATTTCCCCGAGCCAATCATCGAGGACGACTTGAAAGGGATTCGTGGGTGACGTCACTTGACCCGCGGCGCACTTATTAGCTCGGAGGATTTATATCAAAATAGGGTTTCCCATTTTTGGCCTGCACTTTCTTCGGAACCGATTTGGCATTGATGTAAACCGTTATGCTCATTATTTCCTTGCAGAGACGTCGCCAGATTTCCCGGCGCTTTTTGAACGACTTTGAAAGCCATTATACAAGGAATCATTATTTCCCTCATTAATGCCTTTCGTGCTTTCTTGGGGGAAAATCCCACGCGGATGATTAACCATCGACCTTTTTTTTCCTCTCATCGCAAAATACAACGCGTTTTACTCAAGACTATTACGCTCGCAAATCCACGCGCGTCTGGAAATGAAGTTAATAATCTGCGAGAGAAAATGTCGGCAACATTTCGAAGGCTTCTGTCATATCAGCTTCGTCAGATCCAAAGAACACAAAAGAGCCGAGAATGAAGCTTTGTCAGTTGCTTAAGGGGAAACCAGAGTCCTTGGTATTTCAGACACACGATGCTGAGGAGAGCAAGCAATGGGAGCAAGAAATGGCTGAATATGTACGGAGAGAAGTCGATGGGGGTTCATGGGATGTGCAGATTGCGAAATTAGTGAATCGTTATGGCATTGATTATATGAGGAGGAGTTAATTTATCAATTTATTGGGACTATCAATTCTGGATGTTGGGTGGTTTGTTGATGTCTGTAATTGTGTAGTATATGGTCGTACGGTGATCAAGTAGGCGTTTTAGGTTCTGCAATGGTTGTAAGGTTGTAAAGTAACCATGTAACCAAAAATTCGAGAGTAATAGATTTAACAGAGTGCATAAGTTATTTAATTAAATTTGTATTGCACAGATGCGACTGGCGGAGGTATGTCCGCTTCCAGTGTTAATCAAGGTATACATTAATCAATTGAATTAGATAGAAAATAAAGCTGCGATGTAGTGATCGTGAAAATATATTGTTACTTTACCTATACCTATATCGTGTGTTGATAAAGATAACTGAATTAAATAGAAAATAATGCTGTGATGTAACGACCGTGGAAAATATGTACATTGTTATTTTACCAATAGCTATATCTAACCATGAAATATCCTTTGGACTTTATTAAACGAAAAACGTAATAAGCGCCTCTATCCCAACTATTCACTGACCCCGAACGAAATCTGAAAAAAATGTTTAGTCCAAATACACGTATAAGGCAAAGGTCAAGCACGAATTCACATGATATATAATATCTTTGCTGCCGTCTTGCAGGATGATTGCAAGTACTGATTGCAGGAGAAAAGGTTCAGGTATGAAGAACTGTCAAATTTTCGATTTCTTGAGGATAAAGATCATGTATCATCACCTTGGAAGAAAAAAGAAAAAAATACGCATTCCCTAAACTTGCCGAAACTACAGCGCAAAAAAATGCCTACCACTATTATCCACTTGAATATAAAATGGAAGAGTTACCCCTTAAAATATATATTTTTTCGAGATAAATGTCTGAATCATTTTCATTGTCTGTTTGTCTATCTATCTATATATCTATCTGCCTGTTTGTCAGTTTACTTGCCATAACGACGGGGATTTTATATAATTAAAGCTCTAGAAGAAGGAAAAGATGGAGAGAAAAAAAAAACAAAGACTAAAAAAAAAGAAAAAAGATTCCCCATATTTAAAGTTACTCGCTTGATACGCCAGACGATTCTGCATTGCTCATGCGGAGGGGAGGGGGGGAGAAGGATGAGAATAACAGAAACAAGGAAAAACAGAAGTAGAATGAGAAGGAGTAGGAGGAGAAGAAAGAGAAGAGGAAGACAGTAGGAAGTAAAGAAGAAGACTGAGGATGAGAAGGAGGAAGGGAAGACTGAGGAGGGGAAGAGGAGGAGAAGGAGCAAGGGAAGAGGAGAAGAAGACTGAGGAGGAGAAGGAGGAGGGAAGACGAGAAGAAGAAGGGAAGAGAAAAAAGAGGGGGAGCAAAAGGGATAAAAGAAGAGAAAGAAGAAAAGAAGAGTGAAAAGAAAAAAATGAATCAATCATAGAGATAAGTGAACTAAAACAAAACCCGTCCTTTGTTTCGGTAAAGCCGAGGAAGTCCTGTTTGCTAAAGAAAGAAAAAAAGTAATAAATTCAGTCACAGGTTCATTGCCAACGAGTCTGACGGAAAATGCAAATCAAAACAAAACCAGATGGCGCCACTGCTTTCTTGGAGGAGATCTCCGTCGTTCAGTAGGGTGGAGAAAGGGAGACGAGAGGAGGGGGAAAGAGGAGAGAGAGAGAGAAATAGGGAGAGAGAGAGAGTGAGAGAGAAAGAAAAAAAGGAAGAGAAAGAGAGTGACAGAGAGAGAAAGAAAAAGAAAAAAGAAAGAGAGAGAGAGAGAGAAAGAAAGAGATTGAGAGAAAGAGGTAGGGTGGGGAAAGGGAGGCGATAGGAGAGTGAGAGAAAGAGAGAAAGAAAAAAAGAAAGAAAGAGAGAAAGAAAGAAAAAAGAAGAGAGAGAGAGAAAGAGAAGGAAAAAAAAGAAAGAAAGAGAGAGAGAAAGAGGTAGGGTGGGGAAAGGGAGGCGAGAGGAGGGGGGAAAGAGAGAGAGGGAGAGAAAGGGAGCGAGAGAGAGAAAAAGAAAGAAAGAGAAAGAAAAAAAGAAAGAGAAAAAAAGAGAGAGAGAGAGAGAGAAAGAGGTAGGGTGGGGAAAGGCAGACGAGAGGAGGGGGAGAAGAGGCAGTCGAGATCCAGGCCTCGGTTCCATCGGGCGAAGGGTGAGGCTTGTTATCCCCGGGATTAGACTGCGTGTGTGCTTAGTCGGCCCCTGTGCTAGTCTCTGTCGAGGTCCAATTTGTATCTTCCTATTCACTCCCCTTTCCTCTTCCTTCGTTGTCTTTCGTCTTTCTTTCTGTCCCTCTCTCTAGATGTTGATCTTTCTCTCTCTCTCTCTCTCTCTCTCTCTCTCTCTCTCTCTCTCTCTCTCTCTCTCTCTCTCTCTCTCTCTCTCTCTCTCTCTCTCTCTCTCTCTCTTTCTCTTTTCTTCTTTTTCTCTTTCTCTCTCTTTTTTTTTTCTCTCTCTCCCCCCTCTCTCTCTTCTCTCTCTCTCTCTCTCTCTCTCTCTCTCTTCTCTCTCTCTCTCTTCTCTCTCTCTCTCCTCTCCCTCTCCCTCTCCCTCTCCCTCTCCCTCTCCCTCTCCCTCTCCTCTCCTCTCCCTCTCCCTCTCCCTCTCACAGGTCAAAGAATCTGTATCTTTCGCTTGCTATTCACTTTCCTTTCTTCTTCCTTCGTTCTCTAGAGTTACTCATCTTTCTTTCTGTTTTTTTTTCTTCTTCTTCTTTTTGCCTGTTTGCTTGATCTAAATAATAAGATTTTAAAATCATTCTCAGATCAGAGAATCTTTCGCTTCCTCTTCACTTCTTACCATGTTCTCTTTCGTCTTTCTTTGTTTTGTTTTGTTTTTTTTTCTTTTTCTTCTTTCGCCTGTTTACTTAACCTAAATAAAAAGATTTTATAATCACTCACAGGGCAGAGAATCTTTCGCTTCCTCTCCACTTCTTCTTCCCATGTTCTCTTTCGTCTTTCTTTCTTTTCTTTTTTTTCTTTCTTTCGCCTGTTTACTTGATCTAAATAAGAGATTTTATAATCACTCACAGGTCAGAGAATCTTTCGCTTCCTCTTCACTTCTTCTTTCCATGTTCTCTTTCGTCTTTCTTTCTGTTTGTTTGTTTGTTTTTTCTTTCTTTCTTTCTTTCGCCTGTTTACTTGATCTAAATAAGAGATTTTATAATCACTCACAGGTCAGAGAATCCGCACAGACGAATAAACCCACTTTAGCGCGATCCGCATCAGCATCCCGCGAATTTCCCTCTCATTATTTCGCTCTTGATTGCAATCATTTCCGTTCATCAATATCTCCGTCGGAATCCGCGAGTCCCCGGTGTCTGATGACAATTACGTGGTGGAGCCGCGCTCTCTCGCTCGCTCTCCGCCCCGCCGCCCTCTTTCGACCCTGGGGGAACGGGGGCGGATTTGGGGGAAGCTCTCTGGCCGATTCCCCGCCCTCTTTCAACCCTGGGGCCGGGGGGCGGTTTCGGGAGGCTCTCCACCCCGCCGCCCTCTTTTATCCCTCTGAGGAACGGGGTTTCGGGGAGGCTCTCTCGCCGCCCTCTTTCAACCTTCGGGGACGGGGTTTCTCTGGCCGATTTTCCACCCCGCAACCCTTTTCCAACCCTGGGGGAACGGGGGCGTTTTCGGGGGAGGCTCTCTCTCCGATTCTCCGCCCCGCCGACCTCTTTCGACCCTGGGGGAACGGGGATGGATTTAGGGGAGGCTCTCTGACCGACTCTACACCCCGCCACCCTCTTTCAACCCTGGGGGATGGGGCGAGGCTCTTTCAATCGCTCTTGTTCCCGCCGCCGTCTTTCAACCCTGGGGGAACGGGGGCGGTTTCGGGGGAAGGCTCTCTCGCTCGTCCCGCAGTCCTCTTCCATCCCTGGGGGACGGGGCCGGATTTGGGGGAGGTTCTCTGGCCGATTCTCCGCACCGCCGCTCTCTTTCAACCCTGGGGGCGAGGTTTCGAGCGAGGCTCTCTCGCTCGCTCTTGTCCCCGCCGCCGTCTTTCAACCCTGGGGGGCGGTTATGGGGAGGCTCTCTCGCTCGCTCTCCGCCCCGCCGCCCTTTTGCAACCCTGGGGGACGGAGGGCGGATTTCGGGGGAGGCTCTCCGTCCGTCTGTCCGCCCCGCAGTCCTTTTTCAACCTTGGGGATGGGTGGAGGCTCTCTCTCTCGCTCTTGTTCCCGCCGCCCTCTTTCAACCCTGGGGGACAGGGGCGGTCTCGAGGAGGCGCTCTCTCCGTCCCTCAGTCCTCTTTCAACCCTGAGGAACGGGGTTTCAGGGAGGCTCTCTCGCTCGCTCTTGTTCTCGACGCCCTCTTACAACCCTGAGAGAACGGAGGGCGGTTTCGAGGGAGGCTCTCATTCCGTCTCTCTTCCGTGGCGGAGGGATCGTCCGTCGGGAATTTTAGTTTGGGGACGAAGGCTTGGAAAAGGGAGAGAGGGTATACATCTCAGATGGGTATGGATGATGTTTTATATTTTTCTTTATCTCTCTCTTTCTTTCTTTCAGTTCCTTTCTCTCTCTCTCTCTCTCTCTCTCTCTCTCCTCTCTCTCTCCCTCTCCCTCTCCCTCTCCCTCTCCCTCTCCCTCTCCCTCTCCCTCTCCCTCTCCCTCTCCCTCCCCCTCCCCCTCCCCCTCCCCCCCCCCTCCCCCCTCCTCCTCTCCCTCCCCCCCCTCCCTCTCCTTCTTTTCCCTCTTTCATTCTCCTTTTTTAATACTCTTTATATTGATTTCTCTTTAATGGATAGAACTCTGATTTACAACAACAAAAACAGTTTTCTTAACATGGTAAAATGTGTTTCCTCTCTCGGCGCATCTAGATGCTATAGCTGTAAAGAAAGCCTGTTTTTTTAAACAATATATAAAACTTTTGGGAAAAATATTTTTGCTTTGCTTTATATGCTTGGGAGAGAACCCAGCTGATCATACGTGTTTTGCGCTCGTCTCGTACAAAACACCAAAATATATACCATGCAAAAAATATATATATGCATTGAATATCATATTGCTGGATCAGGAAGTATTTTATGGTGCAGTATCGACAAGGAGAGAAAGGATAGAATAAGATCTAGGTCAGTTCAATACCAGAATTAAATAACAAGACTTATCACTGAACTATGATTCAATTTGAATAGTTTTATTAATTCATATGTATATCCATGTGTCATAATTCACTCGTAACGATTAATGTTACAATCATTGATAATACTAGTTTTCATACGTTCATATGGTATATATAACATATCATGACTTATCTATTTTAAATGCATCATCAACACTACTCTTATCAGCTGTGTATCCTTTCCGTTTAATCTAATTGGGATTCAAAACTACAAGATAGACATCATTAAACTTTCTCATGCCGTTAATTACTGTTTCTAATTACTATGATCTCTCACTGATTATGTTCACTGCCGTCAACATCATCATTATCTTTTTCATGTCTGACTTTTAAGAAATGGTCAATTAAACACAATACAAGTACACTGTTACGGTGAAATAAACAGTGGTAAAGCCATCGTTCATTACGGAATCAAACCACAGCTGTTGTTTTTTCCTATGTGATTGGCCCGGCGTTTTA
>NW_020869524.1:160000-162500 GCF_003789085.1 Penaeus vannamei | reverse complement strand
TTATTCACAAATCTCTTCCTCTCCGGTTCAGTCATTCCCGACCTGGCTCTTAAAAATAGGAAAAAGAAAGATAAAAAGAAAAGGAAACGGACCTGGAGAGTCTACAGAAAATTTCCTTTGAAGTAGAATTCGTGTTTACATTACCCTACATAACATTAACGTAGAAGGAAACAAAAAAGGAAAAGGGAAATGTTAATATGTAGGAGAGACTCGTACAAATGGAAAAAAAAAATCCGATGAGATTTTGAATATTGGAAGAAAAATTGTGAAATTACTCAACGGTTCAGGATGCCATGAAAGTATATGAACAGAAATGAATATGGATTTTTCCCTACCTCTCTCCTATCCCCTCCTCTCTCTCTCTCTCTCTCTCTCTCTCTCTCTCTCTCTCTCTCTCTCTTCTCTATATATATATATATTATATATATATATATATATATTATATATATATATATATGATATATATACACATATATACACATATATATATATATATATATATATATATATATATATATATATATATATATATATATATATATATATATATACATATATATATATCTTATATATCTATCTCTTTCTCTCTTTCTCTCTTCTCTCTCTTTCCTCTCTCCTTTCTCTCTCTCTTCTCTTCTCTCTTCCTCCCTCCTCCTTTTTCTCTTTCCTCAATCCTTTCTCTTCTCTTCATTTGTCTTTCTTTCTCTTACCTCGACTTTCTCTTACCTCTCCTTCTTTACCCCTCTCTCTTCTTCTCCTCCTCCTCATCCCTATTCCCTCCTCTATTCTTTTCTTTTCCTCCCTTCTTCTGGTCTATTCTTCCATGTCTCTTATGTTTCCCTTCTCTCTCCCTTCCTTATTCTTCCCTTCTTTCTCCATCTCCACTCCTCTCGCTTCTTTCTCATGTCTCTCCTCCCTCACCCCTCTTATTTTCCTTTCCTCTTTTCTTCTTCTTCCACTCTTTATTCTCTCTTGTTTCCTCTATTCTCCCATTTCTCTTACCCTTAATTCTTTCTTATTTCCTCTGTTCTTCCTCTTCTCTCATCTTTTAATCTCTCTTGTTTCCTCTGTTCTTCTCCCTCCTCCCTCATCCCACCCCTTTCTTATTTCCTCTGTCCTTCTCTCTCTTCCTTCCTCCACTCTGCTGTGACATTCCTGCCCTGCCATTTTACAGAGAGAATAAAAAAGGAAGAGAGAAAGAAGAAAGAACAAAGAAAATATGCTCTGAATGCTTTCATCTCGAACTCCTTGGTAATTCAGTGAGCTATTTCGAAGCATCAGTCAAATGACAAGATCTTTCGCTCGTCTCTATACTGGTTCTCTGTATATTTACTTACAAACAAACTACAAATGATAAATGTAATGTAGTCTCATCCATTTCCAAATTTTGCTATTCAGCATTGCCAATAAAAGAACCGATAATACCGACTCATGGATCTGAAAAACACATGACAGTGCGAATAATGAATGAAACGTGCTTCGGATGCAAGAGTCGAAACTGGAGGCTTTTACACAGACGATGCTGAGCGGTGAATCTGAAGGTGGGGAAAATTGTAGCTTGTGAAAATGTATATGTAAAGATCAAATACAGTCATGAAGGTGCAAGGAAATTCAACCTGACTTTCTCTCTCTCTCTCTCTCTCTCTCTCTCTCTCTCTCTCTCTCTCTCTCTCTCTCTCTCTCTCTCTCTCTCTCTCTCTCTCTCTCTCTCTCTCTCTCTCTGTGTGTGTGTTTTAGCTCTCAGTCTCTCTGCCTCTGTCTGTATGTCCCTTGATCTATCTATTTAACTATATATCTGTTTATCTAGCTATCAACCTATCTGTCTCTCTCTGTCAATCTATTTATCTGTCACATATCCTTTTATCTATCAACCTTTCTATCTGCCTGCCTGTGTTGTTACATAAAGAATTATTAAACCGTGAAATTCCGAGTAACAGGCAGCGATTACCCGCCGAGTAGAAAGGGGGCATTGTAAGCGTCCGGAAGCGGGTCGCATGAAGTACTGCAATATTCTTTTGTCTCTGGTCTTGGTCGATGCGGAGACGAGGGAGAATCGCCGTGTTCGTCCCGGCCTGTTCTTACCTTTGTTCTGGTCGCTCGCGGACATCTTGAGGGCTCTCCCGACCTCCTCGGAGAGCCGGGAGTCGAACAGGTTATTGGAGGAGTCGAAGAGTTCGGACGGGTCGACCTCGTACACGGATTGGCCGATGGGGGCGAGAGGGTCTTCGTCGTCGACGCTGTTGGGCAGATTCACCCTGGCAGGAGAAGGCAAAGGTTACGCTCAACCGTCTTGAGGAAAGGTTTTCGGGGAAGGAGGAAGGAAGTCTGCGTCTGTAGGTCAAGGGTTAAGGCGTTCGTGAAATATTCGCTC
The DNA here is from genome assembly GCF_003789085.1 of Penaeus vannamei. Classification (NCBI taxonomy): domain Eukaryota; kingdom Metazoa; phylum Arthropoda; class Malacostraca; order Decapoda; family Penaeidae; genus Penaeus; species Penaeus vannamei. Next base: position 160,129 of record NW_020869524.1, on the reverse strand, counting down.
ACAAAAACGTTAGTAGCTGGTGCATGTGCAGCCATGAGCAATTATATATATATTTTTCATATATATATATATACATATATATATTATATATAGCGTTTAATATATATATAATATATATATATATTATAT
>NW_020869524.1:152500-155000 GCF_003789085.1 Penaeus vannamei | reverse complement strand
TCTAAGAGGGGAGAGTAACATTACTCTTACGAAACACAAGCATCACGAAAACTAAGACATTAGGCGACGCTAGCATGTCCACAAGGAAAGCTCGATGGATAGGTCAGCAGGAACGGGGGAAAAGCGATGACTCGAAGGCAAAGATGATATGATATTACAAGGTGATGATAGACAATATTGTGTGAATGTTGGATGTGGCATCGTTTGCATCATTTTCTCCTGTGTCACGGTTCAGTTAAGGCCTTTTACCTGCAATGATAGTAACAGGAGTATAATCATGATATTAATTCCTGCCGTTGAATATTATCAGTATCATTATCATTTTTACTTTATCATTGTTACTACTGCCGTTATCATTGCTAACATCATATCATTATTAATAATTAATTATGCTGTTTTATTATTGTTATTATTATTATTATTATTATTATTATTATTATTATTATCATTATTATTATTATCATTATTATTATTACATTTATTTTCATTATCATTAGTATTGTCATAATTTATTATATTATTATATTATTACTCCTATTAATATTAATATTATCATTATTATCATTACTCCTATTAATATTAATATTATCATTATCATTATTATTATTATCATTCTTGTTATTCTTGTTATCATTATCGTTATCATGATCATCAGCAGCAGCATCCTTTTCATTATCATTATCATTATTATTATTATCGTTATTGTTATTATTATTAATATCACTATCATTGCTATCATTATTATTATTATCATGAACACTAACATTACCATTATCATTAATATTGTTATTATTATGATTATTGCTGTTATTATCATCATTAGCATTATCGTCATTGTAATTTTTATTTATCATCATTATTATTATCATCATTATTATTATTATTACTATTGTAATAATTAATATCATTATTATTACTATTGTTATTATTTGTTTCCATCACTATCATTATTATCGTTGTCATCAATGTTATCGATATTATCATTATCATCACTGTTATTATCATTATTATTGTTATCATTGTGATTATCATTATCATTATTATCATTGCTATCATCATTGATAGTAGTAGTAGTATCATTATTATTAACATTAGCATTATAATTAGCATTAATAGAGATAATAGTATTAGTAGTAGTAGTAATAGTAGTAGCAGTAGTATCATTATTATTATCATTATCATTAGAATTACCATTGATAGTGTATTATCATTATCAGCATTGCTTTATCATTATCATTATCATTATTAATATCATTGCTGTCATTATCATCATTATTATTATCACTATTATCATCATTTTTGTTATCATTATTATCATTATTATCATTCCTATCATTATCATTATCATTGTTATCATTATTATTAGTAGTAGTAGTCTCATTATCTTCTTTATTATCATTATTATCATTACTCTTATCATTGTTATTATCATTATCATTTACCCTCATCACCATTGTTATCACCATCACCATCATCATCATCATTGCTCATCATGAAAATAATCAGTTATAATCAAAGTCACCAAAGTCATTAAAATCATCAAAATCATTATGAATATAATAAAAGTTATCATCAAAATAACTAGCCTACATCAAAGTCAGCATTAAAGTCATTAAAGTCATCAAAGTCATCATGAAAATACCCAATCATCAAAATAACTAGCCTTCATCAAAGTCATCATCAAAGTCATTAAAATCATCAAAATCATCATGATCATCATGAAAATTAGCCTTCATCAAAGTCATCATCAAAATAACTAGCCTTCATCAAAGTCATCATCAAAGCGTCATCAGCCTTCAAAGTCATCAGTCATCAAAGTCATGCCTTCATCAAAGTCATCATCAAAATAACTAATCAAATCATCACTAGCCTTCATCAAAATCATCATGAAAATAACTAGCCTCATCAAAGTCATCATCAAAATAACTAGCCTTCATCAAAGTCATCATCAAAATAACTAGCCTTCATCAAAAGATCAAATCAGCCTTCATCAAAGTCATCATCAAAATAACTAGCCTTCATCAAAGTCATCATCAAAATAACTAGCCTTCATCAAAGTCATCATCCAGTCATCATCAAAATAACTAATTCATCAAAGCCTCATCAAAGTCATCATCAAAATAACTAGCCTTCATCAAAGTCATTAAAATCCTCAAACTCCTCACGAAAATAACCAAGTCATCACCAAAGTCATCATCCCAGACCCTCCTCTCACTCACATCCCTTGGTCCTGATGACGACGCCGCTGCCGAAGGTCCTCCCGCGCCCGTCGCCCTCGCCGTCCAGCACGGGCGTGACCTCCAGCGTGTAGTTGGTGGCCATGCGCAGTCCGGAGATGAGGGCGGCGAACTCTCGGAACTGCGCGTTCTTGGCGCCGATTTCGTTCGCTTCCACGTCCTTCAGTTGCTGCGGAAAGGAGGGAAGGAGGGGGGTTAGATGGGAGGGCGAGGGAGGGTGGCAGGGCGAGGAGAGGGCGAGGGAGGGTGAGGAGGGTGGAGGG
>NW_020869524.1:125000-135000 GCF_003789085.1 Penaeus vannamei | reverse complement strand
TCTCTCTCTTTCTTTCTCTCTCTCTTCTTCTTTCTTTCTCTCTCTCTCTCTCTCTCTCTCTCTCTCTCTCTCTCCTCTCTCTCTCTCTCTCTCTCTCTCTCTCTCTCCCTCTCCCTCTCCTCTCCCTCCCCTCTCCCTCTCCCTCTCCCTCTCCCTCTCCCTCTCCCTCTCTCCTTTCTTTTCCACAATCATCTTTTTTTGATATGTTCATACATATTTATTCACTTTTTATCCCCATTTTTCTCCCGTTTGCCATTGAAAGTTGAAATCTATACCTTTTTCCTTAACTGTCGACATTGCTCTGCACCCGTGAAACGAGAAGCGAGACGTATACACGATAAAGCAATTCATCTTGTGATAACTTCTCGAGCGTCAGAGTAACCTTGTTTATATATCAGTTGATAGTGGGACCTTGACGTCCTATTAAGGATATCACGCAAGGGGGGAGTGAAGCAAGGGAGATGGAGGGACAGAGAGATAGATATTTAGAGAATGAGAAAGGGATAGTTAATAAACAGGAAGGGACGAGGTTAATGCCTCCACAGATGCATACATTTAGACATACGAACCTACATAAACGGACAGAAATTTCAGTGGGTTGTCTCCTGTTTACTTTACTCTCTTTTAACTTATTCTTTGTTTCCATCACATATAGTCTTATTATTATTGAAGGCTTGCTTATTGCTTTAAGTTTCCGTTCACTGCACAATATTTGTTTTACGTGTATTTATATTTGTCTAACATTTGTCCCCATAATGTCTTTTTCTGAACAACAAAGTCAAATGAAAACTAGTATACTTTGCTTACAGGCTTTTACAAACATCTATTAAATGGACCATTGTAGTTTTCGCTGGAAACAAATGCGTCACTTTTTTCCTATTTTGTAAAATTTAGAATCCGTGAGTGACATACATTAGAATAAAAATAAATAGGATTTAGTAGAGAGAATAACTCAAATAGCACTTCTCTAACTTGAAATTAATTGTATTTCCGTAATTAGGGAGTAATGAAGCAATGTTGTAATACATTAAGGGCAAATATTTAACAGCAATTGGTGTATAACTTTATATGAACATATAAAAAGGTAGAAAAACAAATATAATAATTGATATTATTGGTATAAAAAGGAGAGGGAAAAAATTGAGAGAAAACGAGAAAGAAATTTTTAAAAAGAAAGGGAGGCAATCAAGAAATGGCAGTAAAAGGAGAGAAAGAATGGAAAAAAACAACCGATGATTAAAAACATAGAAAGAAAATGAAAATAGAAAAGGAGAAACAAAGAGACGGAAGTAGAGGGAGAGAAAGAATGGAAGCAAGCAAGAGATAAAGAAGGACCTAGCAATGGCCAAAAAACAATATCTGGCGTTTTACTCAATTTGGATTTATAGCTGAAGTTCCAAAACGCTGAACAAACATGCTCTGTACAGTGCAGCCCGAGCGGTTATGGGAATATGCGTCGATGCACAATCGGTTTCAAGAGAAAAGTTTTTTTTTTTTTTTTTTTTTTTTTTGTATTTATCAATCGATCGATCTGTCAAAGTGTGTGTATATGTGTTGTGCGTGTGTGTGATATATGTGAGTGTGAGTGGTGTGTGTGTGTGTGTGTGTGTGTGTGTGTGTGTGTGTGTGTGTGTGTGTGTGTGTGTGTGTGTGTGTGTGTGTGCGTGAATGAATATATAAAATTCTACATACATATATATCCCATATATCACAGCACGTACAGTACCAGAAATAAAAAAGTGATATAAATTATGTAATACGCGTAAAAGCAATTCCAATAGCAGTAAAATGAACTGTAAAAGAAATCATCTTCATACATACATAAAAAAGATGAAAATCAGGTCGTAAATTCTAACGCCAAGGATATAAATAGAAGGGAAAAAATACACGGAAGAAAAAACTAAAAAAAAAAAAAAAAAAAAAGTACTTCCGACTGTCACTTTCCGCGCGCGCTTTTTTCCCCTCCAGTCTGTGCTAACGGTTAAAAAAAAAAAAAAAAAAAAAAAAAAAAAAAACTCTTGCTGTCTCTGGTTTTGTAATACATGTCCTCCGCTCTGCTATCAGGACCAAAGCTTCCTCATTCCACGGGTCTTCCTGCTATGAAATAAAAGAAAAATAGTGTTTCCATTTTTTCTTTTTTTCAAATATAAAAGTGTGTGTTCAGTCAGCGTCCACAAAACTTGGGGTTTCTGGCTCTTTGCACAATCTTCATCTTGCATCGGCGTCTCATAAATCAGAATTATCTAGAATTGAGCCGATGTCCTAACACTGCAGTTGTGTTCACTGGTTTCTGCGGTTGAAGAAGAGTCTATCTATCTCTATTCTCTCGCTCTCCCTTCTCCCTTCTCCCCTCTCCCTCCTTCCCTCTTCCTTCTCCCCTCTCCCTCTCCCCTCCTTCTCTCTCTCTCTCTCTCTCTCTCTCTCTCTCTCTCTCCTCTCTCTCTCTCTCTCTCTCCTCTCTCTCTCTCTCTCTCTCTCTCTCTCTCATTCTCTCACTCCTCTCTCTCTCTCTCTCTCTCTCTCTCTCTCTCTCTCTCCTTTCTCTCTCTCCTCTCTCCCCTTCTCTCTCTCTCTCCCCTTCTCTCTCTCTCTCTCTCTCTCTCTCTCTCTCCCCTTCTCTCTCTCTCTCTCTCTCCTTCTCTCTCTCTCTCCCCTTCTCTCTCTCTCTCCCTCTCTCTCTCCTTCTCCTCCCTCCTCCTCTCTCTCTCATATCTGGGATTATGAAAGTATTGCAGAGACATCTGATATGGACAAATATAAAATCTGTAATGGACTGTCTCGGAGACATTACATTAACGAGGCTATACAAAAGACATCAGTTTCGGAGGCACAGTTTCATATGACCAATGCAATGGAACCAAAATGCATAATATTATACATTACTTTCTATTTTTGCACGAAAACTGCATCCTATCGATCAAATAGCACTGTCCAGATACCAGTATTAATGACACTGGTCTTGATATGATGAGTGATATAAGAGTTTTTTTTTACCGACTAGACGAGATGTGAATAATGTAAGCACAATGGGAGAGCCCTTCAGCCATGAGGAACTAATGTTTGATTGATAGTCCGCAGCATAAATAGAAACAGCCAGTTTGGAGAGATGCTCTTCGCTGAGCATGTAAACTGTTCTGTAAATGCTTTTATCAGATCAAATCAATCTCTCTTTCTTTCTTTCTTTCTTTCTCTCTCTCCTCTCCTCTCTCTCTCTCTCTCTTCTCTCTCTCTCTCTCTCTCTCTCTCTCTCTCTCTCTCTCTCTCTCTCTCTCTCTTTCTTTCTTTTTCATCTTTTCATTGCTATGTCTTTCATACATATTTTATTTCATTTTTCCTCCCCATTTTTATTCCGTTTGTTATTGAAAGGTGAAATATATACAGCCATTTTTTCCTCAACTGTTAATATTGGTTAAATCTTACTAGAACAATTTCGTCATATGACAGTAATAGCCTATGGCAGTCATAAAATACGGCGGACTTATACTGCGAAAACAGATACACGATACTCCATAGGCATGCACATTACCCGACATTCTCTATGCAATTTCACGCTCACATGTGTTATCATGGCAACTTAATTATTTAGAATCAGAGTTATATCTTTCACAGAATTTCCGTTCGGGTGACGGGTGGTCCCTTTCCACCAGCATTTATAAAAAATGAAAAAAAAATTGTCACGTCATTCCCAGTGCCAACTTTCACGATTACATTTATGATGAGGAAAAAAAACATGAATTAATGTCAACTGCGTCCCGAGGCAAGGTCCCGGATGAGGGAGATTCACCCAACCATGTTGTGTGGTGTGACAACGCCCGCTTTCAACGTTCTCTCCCATCAACGTTTCCAGCGTTCTAGGCTTCTCTCTCCACGCCATTACACAGCGCCGTTCCGTACGCTTATCTGATGCCATGCAGGTTCCCCCCTCTCTGCAATCCAGCAAAAGAATTTCACAAATTAAATGGCACATACTATGACAGTAAGTATTTCGCGATCAATAGATGGAAAAGATTTTCTCTCTCTTTCTCTTTCTCTCTTCCCCCAGCCCCTCTCTCTCTCTCTCTCTCTCTCTCTCTTCTCTCTCTCTCTCTCTCTCTCTCTCTCTCTCTCTCTCTCTCTCTCTCTCTCTCTCTGTCTGTCTATCTATCTATATGATCGCACACAAGACTCCGGACGGGATTTTGGTAAAACTGGGAGATTAAAGGATTAAAATGTCACCACTTCGAGACACTTGCCACAGAACCAATTGTACATTACATCTTAGATTCTACAGCACTCACTCCGACCGCAGGAGTTAAGTCTTTCATACTGACCAGATTATAGCGCGTCTACTCTTTCTTTCTCTCTCTCTCTCTATCTATCTCTTTCTCTCCTTCTCTTCTCTCTCTATTTTCTCTTTCTCTCCTTTTCTTCTCTCTCTCCTCTTTCTCTCTCTCCTTCTCTTTGTCTCTCCTTCTCTTTATCCCTCTCCTTCTTTTTCTCCCTCTCTTTCCGCTTCCCTCTCTCTCCTTCTCCTTCTCCCTCTCTTTTCCCTTCTCCCTCTCCCACAACCCTATCCCTTTTCCCCTCACCTCCCTCTCTCTCTCACACCCACCCTTTCCCTCTCCTAGTCCCTCTCCCTTTCCCTATCTCTATCGTTTAATCTTCCTCTTCCTCTTTCTTGCATCCTTTTCCTTTCCCGCTCCCTGACCCTTTCATTCTACCTTCCTCTTCCTCCTTTCCCCTCTCCCTCATTTTCTCCGTCTCTTTTACTCACCCTCTCCCTCTCTCTTCTTTATTTCTTTCTTTCACTCAGCCATTCTTCTTAATAGTACTACTCCTGTCTTCATCCTCCTCCTCCTCCATCATCACAGTTGTTATTAATATCTCACCATAAGCAGGAGTACACATGGCATTTGCTTCGTCTGAAATGAGGATAACAGAAAGTCTCTCTCTCTCTCTCTCTCTCTCTCTCTCTCTCTCTCTCTCTCTCTCTCTCTCTCCTCTCTCTCTCTCTCTCTCTCTCTCTCTCTCTCTAATAGAAATCCCAAACGAACAGTTACATCCTGTGTTGTTGTTACTATTGCTGTTGTTGTTATGTGGATTTTCATAAATCAAAAGAACTAGGGTCTCTGTTGCTGAATAACAGGATACGTGTTGCGCAACAGTTGCACCATTTTCCCTGATTCTCTCTTTTCCTCTCTCTCTTCCTGTTCTCTTTCAACTGTATCCTTGCTACTCTATGAGAATGTTGGTTTCTCTGTTACTTCTGTTTTCCTCTCTCTTTCTTTCTATCTCTTTATCTTTCTTCCTCTCTGTCTCTCCCTCTCTCTCTCTCTCTCTCTCTCTCTCTCTCTCTCTCTCTCTCTCTCTCTCTATATATATATATATATATATATATATAATATATATATATATATATATATATATATATATATATATATATATATATATATATATATATATATATATATATATACCTCTCCCCCCCCCCTTTCTCTTTTCTCTCTTCACTCACTCTCTCTCACACTCTTCTCTCTCTTCTCTCTCTCTCTCTCTCTCTCTCTCTCTCTCTCTCCTCTCTCTCTCTCTCTCTCTCTCTCTCTCTCTCTCTCTCTCTCTCTTCCCCATTAATTGCTGCACTTTTTTCTTGTTTGACTTCCACTCTATTTCCATATTCTTCCCATTTTCAGCTTTTTTATCTCTCTCACTCATTTACACCCTGTTAATTTATATTCAGTTTTTGCTTTATTTGAATGTATAATACGCGCACTATCCTTCATAATGAAATAGCATTATACGACAGATAACATTTTTGTGCAAAGCCACTATTTATTCATTATCTAACCACATCCTTTTGCTTCCTGTTTACCCCCGCCCTTTCCTCTCCACCATTCGTCTCCCTCCCTCATTTCCCCAGCGCCCCTCCCTTTCCCCCCACCCCCACCCCACTTCCCCAGTGCCCTTCCCCCTACCCACCCACTTCCCCATCCTCCTTCCCCTCCTCACCCACCGCCCCTCCCCATCCACCTACTTCCCCCATGCCCTTCCCCTTCCCTCCCCCCACCCACCTACTTCCCCCATGCCCTTCCCCCTCCCTCCCCCCACCCACCCACTTCCCCACCGCCCTTCCCCTTCCCTCCCCCCATCCACCCACTTCCCCACTGCCCCTCCCCCCCCCTCCCTCTCAGAGACTCCGCACCTGCCGAGTTGGAGGAACAACTCCCAGGTTGCACGCGAGGGAGTTCTACATGGCATCCCGTGTGTGTCTCGCAGCTAGCAAATTGCAGGATGGGCGTCTTCGTGAACTTGCTAACCTTGGGTGTGCTCTTCGAATTGCCATATGAGAACTCGGGAAAATAGAGAGAACATCTTCCTGTATCTGTGTGTTTTTGTGTATGCGTACGCACGTACATACACAAACACACATACACACACATATCGCGTATGTGTAATAATAATAATGAAAATAATAGAGTTTATTAAGTAAAGTTATAGTTACAAAGGTAAAAGTGTTACTTTACAAAGTTATCATTTGTCTAATACTATAGGGTATAGTAGACATATAATATCTGGATGTATGACACTTTGGTTCACATAATTTATTGTGAACATCCTCACGAAGCTGTCTGCTTGATTGACGCAAGTCGGGAAGCAGGTGCCGATGCCTCGTAAATGTAGAGATGTGTGCGATTTTTTTTTTTTTTTTTTTTTTTTTAAGTATTTTCTCCGGTCTTCCAAGGAGGGGATCTTCAGTTGCTTTAGCGCATCTGTGTATGGGGTGTAGTTTGACCCAAGAATGATGCGTAATGGTCTTTTCTGCAGTTTTTCCAATTATATTTTTTCAAAGTTGGTAATGGACGAATGCGAGACTGGTGCTGCATATTTACAAATTGGTCGAAGGAAAGTCGTCCATATGCGGAGGTCTTCTTGGGATGCACCGAAAGATTTTAATTTAGTTAACATAAATAAACTTTCTTCCGCAATTTGAAATCAGTTTCTTGGTGTAATCGGTGTGTGTGTGTGCGTCTGTGTCTGTGAGCGTGAGTGAGTGTGGGTGTGTGTCTGTGAGTGTGAGTGTGAATGTGTGTGTGGTGTCTGTGAGTGTGTGTGTGTGTGTGTGTGTGTCTGTGAGTGTGAGTGTGTGTGTGTGTGCGTGTGTGTGAGTGTGTGTGTGTAGTGAGTGTGTGTGTGTATGTGCCTGTGTGCGTGTGTGTGTATGTAATGATATATAGAGACCCGGCTAGAATACCCGAGCTATCCGGATATTCAAACGGTTTTTATCCGCACAAATATTTCATATTAAAAAATAAATAAAAAATCCGTCTGGCAAGTATACGTTTTATATAAATGATGTTATTATAATAGATTAAAAAGCACAGCAAAGAGATGAACGTCATTACGAAGAAAAATAAAATTATATTTTTACGCCATTTTCTCTCATGACGTCATCCCATACAGAAACATAGATCTGTAGATAAAGAATTTGTATTTACGTCCACATTATAACTATAATATAATTTATAGAATAAACTCACATTTTAAATATTTTTCCACGGTTTTACATGAATGTGAAATGCCACAAAAATATATATAGGCCTACCGAACTATCTCAACCGCTGTAGGGTTATTGTATGCCACAAAGGTATATAGGCCTACCTGGTATACCTTAATCGCAATATTCTAAGTCCATTAAAGCGAAAAAAGTATCTGAAAGTCATGATTATAGCCAAAGTCTGTTGTAGACCAATTTTTTTCCACATACATCGCTCACTAGAACTACCTTATGGCATTTATTTATTTATCTTTTTATGTATGACAATAAAAATTGCAAATGTAGTGCAAAAAATATAGCTCTTTCATCTGCCTTCAAACCTTCCTTTCAAAAAAGCTTCCAACCTCAGGTGATGATTGAACATAAGGGTAAGTTCACACCAAATGAGTCATGGCGAGGCAGATCAAAGGAAATCACGTCATGATTCGCCACCTTAGTTTAGCATTGATATCCATGGAACTGTGAAAAGAGCGTTCTCCACCGGGCGAGTCGACCTCAGGCGAGAAGAGGCGGATTCTTTGGGTCTGAGGCAAAATGGAACTGGAGGGGAGAAGTAGGAGAGGGAAAGGGAGGGTGGGAGAGAGAGGAAAGGGAGGGTGAGAGAGAAAGGGAGGGTGGGAGAGAGAGGGAAAGGGAAAGGGAGGGTGAGAGGGAGAGAGAGGGAAAGGAGGGGTGGGGAGAGAGAGAGGGAGGGAGAGAGAGGAGGGAAAGGAGGGTGGGAGAGAGAGGGAGGGAAAGGAGGGTGGGAGAGAGAGGGAGAGGGAAAGGGAGGGAGAGAGAGGGAGAAAGAGTAAGAGGGAAAGGCAGGGAGGGAGGGAGAGAGCGCGAGGCAACCATGGCGTGAGACCCATGCAATTGCAGGTTCCTGATAAATTTAGTGCAAGAGCGCCCCGCAGTACATGTTCCCAGTGACGACAACCAACAAGATCGTGATGCCATACCTTCTCTGTGGAAAGAGGTTGCTGCTACAGTGAATAACACGGGTAAAAAAAAAAGGTTTTGGTCACAGTAATGTCTAAAATTACCAAAGCTAAAAAATTCATTCCTAGACCATTCGATCTTGTCATTCCAGAGCTCCACCTTGAGAAACAAAAAATTATCTCAATATATCACGAACTTCCAAAGATTTTGTTGTAGACCTCGTGTTTCCTGTTGCTGCTAGACTTGAGTTTGGGTGATGGGAATTCACGGCACGATGGGCATAGTCATTTGCATTATAATTGAAATCCTTTTCATGTTAAATAAAATGGAGACTCGGACATATCACGGAATGTAAACAGCAAAGGTCATCATAAATATATTGTTTTTTTCGTGATAATATGTGCTTTCTTCGTTGTAGGGTTTATTTGAATTATCATTTAATTACAGTGTATTTCTGTGTAAATAAAACATTCGAATAACCGGCTAGTGACATCTGGCATTTCTACGCTCTTTTGATATAAAGCCATATTTTCTCTCTTTCTTTCTCTCCCTCTCTCTCTCTCTCTCTCTCTCTCTCTCTCTCTCTCTCTCTCTCTCTCTCTCTCTCTCTCTCTCTTCTCTCTCTCTCTCTCTCTTTTCTTTTCTTCCAGTAGGTCGAGTCAAGTTTCTCAGAGGAAATTAAAATAATTACTTTTAATTGAAAGCAAGAAATAGCCACGTGTACTTCCTCTTAACACATACAGATTCATTATCCTAAGAACTTCTTCAGTCTTCAAAAAGAGTTTTTTCAAGAGCTTTATGTGACTTTTATAGATGATGGATATAGATTGTGTTATGATCGTATTTAAAAGCTACGAACAAGTAACACGTGTGTGTGAGAGAGAGAGAGAGAGAGAGAGAGAGAGAGAGAGAGAGAGAGAGAGAGAGAGAGAGAGATGGAGAAGGAGAGAGAGAGAGAGAGAGATGCAGAAGTTGAGAGAGAGTGAGAGAGAGAGAGAGAAGAAAGAAAAAAGAAAGAGAGAAAGAAAAAAAAAAGAAAGAAAGAGAGCGCTAGCTAAACGAACGGGCGGGAAAAGCAAGTCGGGTGTAAAAATCTTTTAATCTGAAGATGCAAGTCATTAACGTAAAAGCGGATAATCCTCACTCACTCTCTGGATGGAGACGAACGAGGATTTAAATAAAATAATAATAATTATATTGAAAAAAAAATAATGTTTCGTTCTTTATGTTTCGCGTCTCTACCATTATTTTTCCCTGAGATTTGTCGTCGGGTCGATTTGTCGGATTGAGTCGTCGGGTCGAATAGTCTGGTTGAGACGTCGGGTCGATTTGTCGGATTGAGTCGTCGGGTCGAACAGTCGAGTAGAGTCGTCGGTTTGAGTCGCCGCGTCGATTTGTCGGGTTGAGTCGTTGGAATAAGTCGTGCGGTCGAGTCGTCGCGTCGGGTAGACTCGTCGGCGGCAAACGTGCGGCCGAATTCCTGCTTTGGCGCCAACCCGCGCAAGCACCTGTGGGTCAGCGCCTGTAAATGGACATAAAAGTGTGGAG
>NW_020869524.1:112500-115000 GCF_003789085.1 Penaeus vannamei | reverse complement strand
CACACTGACTTTCTCGGCTTTGTATTTCACTCTCCAGTGATGACGTGAGCACCCCCCCCCTCCCACCACGACCACGCCACCAGCGCCTTCTCCGCTCCTCCTCCGTCTTGACAGTTACAGAGTACAGGAAGACGTCAGTCAGCCTGGGAGAGTGGGTGATTCCCGGTGAAGCCCTGACATCATGATTAAGATCTCTTTCTCTCTCTCTTTGTTTGTCTCTCTCTCTCTCTCATAGTTTCTCTCTCTGTCTCTTTCTTTGTATTTCTTTTCTTTCAAACTTTCTCTCTCTCTCTCTCTCTCTCTCTCTCTCTCTCTCTCTCTCTCTCTCTCTCTCTCTCTCTCTCTCTCTCTCTCTCTCTCATGATTAAGATCTTTTTCTTTCTCTCTTTCTTTCTTTGTTCTTTCTTTTCTCTCTTCATTTCACTCTCTCTCTCTCTCTCTCTCTCTCTCTCTCTCTTCTCTCTCTCTCTCTCTCTCTCTCTCTCTCTCTTCTTTGTTTCTTTCTTCCTCTCTCTCTCTCTCTCTCTCTCTCTCTCTCTCTCTCTCTCTTCTTACTCTGGCTATATATATATATATATATATTATATATATATATATATATATAATATATATATATATTATATATATATTATATATATATATATGTATATATGTATATATATATATATTATTATATATATATATATTAATATATCCATCTCTCTATCCATCTTTCTCCCTTCATTTCCCTCTCTCGTGCACGAATGTATCTTTCTTCTTTTCACCCCTTTTCCTTAGAAAGCTTTTGCATGCGGTGTGATCACCCACAGAAGCGGAGGAAAATTAATGAGGCAGAATGAAGGATGGTTCGACATCGCCCCTCTTACGATAAGTCACGCAGAGCACGAAGACAAGTGCCGGCTGCTTCCAGGTCCCTTCCCGAAGACGCCCGAGTAACTGGGAATTAATGTTAAGAACAGGAACAAAACTCACAGGTATATATGTATGTAATTGAGAATTAATGTTGTGAGAATTTGTGAGTTACTGTTGGTAACTGAGAATTAATGACTGGAATTAACTGGGAATTAACTGGCTTTCACAGTTATAAACTGAGTAATAACTTGAGTAAAATTAATGTTGAGTAACTGAGAAAAACTGGAATTAATGGTTAGAACAGAAACGAAATCCATAGATACATATGCATGTAATTGAGAATTAATGTTGAGTAACTGGGAATTAATGTGACAGAACGAAATCTATAGATACATATGCATGTAATTGAGAAATGTTGAGTAACTAGGAATTAATGGTTGGAAAACAGACAAACTCCACAGGTATATATGCATGTAACTGAGAATTGATGAGTAACTGGGAATTAATGTTAGACAGAAATTCATAGATACATATACATATAACAAGTAACTGGGAATTAATGTTAAGAACAGAAACAAAATCCAGGCACATGGCTCTATTCTTTTCCCTCTATCTCTTTCTTTCTTTCTTCTGTAAATGATTTTATCAAATCAAATCAATCTCTCTCTCGCTCTCTCTCTCATACTCTTCTTTCTTTCTCTCTCTCTCTTTTTCTCTCTCTCTCTCTTTCTCTTCTCTCTCCTCTCTCTCTCTCTCTCTCTCTCTCTCTCTCTCTCTCTCTATATATATATATATATATATATATATATATATATATATATATATATATAATCTTGAAACTCTTATTTGAGGATAACAGTTAATCCACGCTGACCCCGTGTTTTTAGTTGGTACGGAAGCAGACTAAATTCCGGAGAGATTCATAATGAAGAGGCGACAGGATGCCCAATTCATACCTCTGTTCAAGTGAAACTGTTTATCAGGTGAACACAAGAATAATTGATACATATCCGAGGAGCACCATCCGGTGATGTTTGTGTGATAATCATTATGTTACCTGCATCAGAGTAGTTCACTTTACAAAGGACTTGTTTGTGTACCTGTAGCGAGAACAGGGATGTACTCTCGTCATTGTGTCGAAGAATCAATCGTTATTTGGACTGGAATATTGTTTTGGATACGCTAAAGCCACGGGCAAAACAATTTCCCACTTCATCTTTGAAATCTGAAAGATATCAAGAAATCCCTTAACCAGAAATTGAAGAAAGTTATCCATACTGGGATTTCAACATAGAAACAGTTATCCGAAATCTGAAAGAAATCCCTTAACCAGAAAAAAGTCAGTGAGAGGGAACTGAAGACAGTTATTCATACTGGGATTTCAACATTGAAACAGTTATTCGAAATCTGAAAGAAATGCCTTGACCAGAAAAAAAAAAAAAATCTGTGAGAGACAACAAAGTGAAGAAAATTATTCGTATTGGAATTTTAACATTGAAACGGAGTTAATTCGAAATCTGAAACAAATCCCTTGAGCAGGAAAAAAAAAGTCCACGAGAGAGCGAAGTCAACAAAGTTATTCATACTGGGATTTCAACATCGAAGAGTTATTCGAGGAAACGTATTCGCTGACTTACAGATGACATTA
>NW_020869524.1:80000-85000 GCF_003789085.1 Penaeus vannamei | reverse complement strand
AGGGAGCCGAGAGAACCGGGAGAGCCGAGACGGAGGCGAGAGGGTGGCGAAGGAGACCAGTGAGGGAGCCGAGACGGAGATATGGGAGCCGAATCAGAGGCGAGGGAGAGCAGTGAGAGAACCGAGACGGAGGCGAGGGAGAGCAGTGAGGGAGCCGAGTCGGAGGCGAGGGAGGAGCCGAGTCGAGGCGAGGAGAGCCGAGTCGGGAGCGAGGAGAGCCGAGTCGGAGGCGAGGGAGAGCCGAGTCGGAGGCGAGGGAGAGCCGAGTCGGAGGCGAGGGAGAGAGCCGAGTCGGAGGCGAGGGAGAGCGAGTCGGAGAGGAGAGCCGAGTCGGAGGCGAGGGAGAGCGAAGTCGAGAGGCCGAGTCGGAGGCGAGTTCGGAGGCGAGGGAGAGCCGAGTCAGAGGCGAGGGAGAGCCGAGTCGGAGGCGAGGGAGAGCCGAGTCGGAGGC
Organism: Penaeus vannamei; assembly: GCF_003789085.1. Classification (NCBI taxonomy): domain Eukaryota; kingdom Metazoa; phylum Arthropoda; class Malacostraca; order Decapoda; family Penaeidae; genus Penaeus; species Penaeus vannamei. The sequence goes on along the minus strand of NW_020869524.1, from coordinate 84,549 downwards.
GAGGGAGAGCCGAGTCGGAGGCGAGGGAGAGCCGAGTCGGAGGCGAGGAGAGCCGAGTCGGGAGGCGAGGGAGAGCCGAGTCGGGGAGGCGAGGAGAGCCGAGTCAGAGGCGAGGGGAGAGCCGAGTCAGAGGCGAGGGAGAGCCGAGTCAGAGGCGAGGGAGAGAGCCGAGTCAGAGGCGAGGGAGAGCGAGTCAGAGGCGAGGGAGAGCCGAGTCAGAGGCGAGAGGGAGAGCCGAGTCAGAGGCGAGGGAGAGCCGAGTCGAGAGAGAGCCGAGTCAGAGGCGAGGAGAGCCGAGTCCGAGGGAGCCGGAGGCGAGGGAGAGCCGAGTCAGAGGCGAGGGAGAGCCGAGTCAGAGGCGAGGGAGAGCCGAGTCAGAGGCGAGGAGAGCCGAGTCAGAGGCCGAGAGAGCCGAGTCAGAGGCGAGGGAGAGCCGAGTCAGAGGCGAGGGAGAGCCGAGTCAGAGGCGAGGGAGAGCCGAGTCAGAGGCGAGGGAGAGCCGAGTCAGCGAGGCCGAGTCGAGGCGAGGAGAGCCGAGTCGGAGGCGAGGGAGAGCCGAGTCGGAGGCGAGGAGAGCCGAGTCGGAGGCGAGGGAGAAGCCGAGTCGGAGGCGAGGGAGAGCCGAGTCGGAGGCGAGGGAGAGCCGAGTCGGAGGCGAGGGAGAGCCGAGTCGGAGGCGAGGGAGAGAGAGTCGGAGGCGAGGGAGAGCCGAGTCGGAGCGAGGAGAGAGCCGAGTCGGAGCGAGGGAGAGTCGGAGGCGAGGGAGAGCCGAGTCGGGGCGAGGGAGAGCCGAGTCGGAGGCGAGGGAGAGCCGAGTCGGAGGCGAGGGAGAGCCGAGTCGGAGGCGAGGGAGAGCCGAGTCGGAGGCGAGGAGAGCCGAGTCGGAGGCGAGCGAGTCGAGTCGAGGCGAGGGAGAGCCGAGTCGGAGGAGAGCCGAGTCGGAGGCGAGGGAGAGCCGAGTCGGAGGCGAGGGAGAGCCGAGTCGGAGGCGAGGGAGAGCCGAGTCGGAGGCGAGGAGAGCCGAGTCAGAGGCGAGGGAGGCCGAGTCAGAGGCGAGGGAGAGCCGAGTCAGAGGCGAGGGAGCCGAGTCAGAGAGCGAGGGAGAGCCGAGTCAGAGGCGAGGGAGAGCCGAGTCAGAGGCGAGGGAGAAGCCGAGTCAGAGGCGAGGGAGAGCCGAGTCAGAGGCGAGGGAGAGCCGAGTCAGAGGCGAGAGAGGAGCCGAGTCAGAGGCGAGGGAGAGCCGAGTCAGAGGCGAGGGAGAGAGCCGAGTCAGAGGCGAGGAGAGCCGAGTCAGAGGCGAGGGAGAGCCGAGTCAGAGGCGAGGGAGAGCCGAGTCAGAGGCGAGGAGAGCCGAGTCAGAGGCGAGGAGAGAGCCGAGTCAAGGCGAGGGAGAGCCGAGTCAGAGCGAGGGAGAGCCGAGTCAGAGGCGAGAGGGAGAGCCGAGTCAGAGGCGAGGGAGAGCCGAGTCAGAGAGGCCGAGTCAGAGGCGAGGGAGAGCCGAGTCGGAGGCGAGGGAGAGTCGAGTCGAGGCGAGGGAGCCGAGTCGGAGGCGAGGGAGAGCCGAGTCGGAGGCGAGGGAGAGCCGAGTCGGAGGCGAGGGAGAGCCGAGTCGGAGGCGAGGAGAGCCGAGAGAGTCGGAGGCGAGGGAGAGCGAGTCGGAGGCGAGGAGAGCCGAGTCGAGGCGAGGGAGAGCCGAGTCGGAGGCCGAGCGAGTCGGAGGCGAAGAGAGCCGAGTCGGAGCGAGGAGAGCAGTCGGAGGCGAGAGAGCCGAGAGCGAGGGAGAGCCGAGTCGGGGCGAGAGAGCGAGTCGGAGGAGAGAGCCGAGTCGGAGGCGAGGAGAGCCGAGTCGGAGAGGAGAGCCGAGTCGGAGGCGAGGAGAAGCGAGTCGAGGCGAGGGAGAGCCGAGTCAGAGCGAGTCCGAGTCGGAGCGAGGAGAGCCGAGTCGGAGGCGAGGGAGAGCGAGTCGGAGGCGAGGTCAGAGGCGAGTAGAGGCGAGGGAGAGCGAGTCGAGGCGAGGGAGAGCGAGTCGGAGGCGAGCGAGTCAGAGGCGAGGCCGAGTCCGAGAGAGCCGAGAGGCGAGGGAGAGGCCGAGTCAGAGGCGAGGGAGAGCCGAGTCGAGGCGAGGAGAGCCGAGTCAGAGGCGAGGAGAGCCCGAGTCGAGGCGAGGAGAGCGAGTCGGAGGCGAGGGAGAGCCGAGTCGAGGCGAGGGAGGCCGAGTCCGAGTCAGAGGCGAGGAGAGCCGAGTCGGAGGCGAGGAGAGCCGAGAGTCGAGGCGAGGGAGAGCCGAGTCGGAGGCGAGGAGAGGAGGGAGTCGAGAGGCGAGTCCGAGGAGAGCCGAGTCGGAGGCGAGGGAGAGCCGAGTCAGAGGCGAGGAGAGCGAGTCGGAGGCGAGGGAGAGCCGAGGGAGGCGAGTCGAGGCGAGGAGAGCCGAGTCAGAGGCGAGGGAGAGCCGAGTCAGAGGCGAGGGAGAGCCGAGTCGGAGGCGAGGCCGAGTCAGAGGCGAGGAGAGCCGAGTCAGAGGCGAGGGAGAGCCGAGTCAGAGTCAGAGCCGAGTCAGAGGCGAGGGAGAGCCGAGTCAGAGGCGAGGAGCGAGGGAGAGCCGAGTCTGAGTCAGAGGCGAGGGAGAGCGAGTCAGAGGCGAGGGAGCCGAGTCAGAGGCGAGTCAGAGGCGAGCGAGAGAGGCGAGGGAGAGCCGAGTCAGAGGCGAGGAGAGCCGAGTCAGAGGCGAGGGAGAGCCGAGTCAGGTTCCGAGGGAGAGCCGTCAGAGGCCATAGTCAGAGGAGAGTTTCAGAGGCGAGTTCGAGTCATTCAGAGGAGCGAATCTCCGAAGTTAGAGCGATTAAGGAGCCAAAATAGTGGCGAGAGAACCGACAGGGGGTCGAGAAGTAAGAGAAAGCGAGGGAGCCAAAAGGGAAAGGGCGAAGGAGCCGAGAGGAAACCGAGGGAGCCGAGAGGGATCCAAAAGGGAGGGGGGGAGTGAGCAAGTTGAGGGAGCCGATGGCGAGCAGTGAAGGAGCCAAAAGGGGATGGGAGAGGGAGCCGAGAGGGAGCCAAAGGGGGGAGGGGGAAGTAGAGGGAGTCGAGAGGCGATCGAAGGGGAGCCGAGGAGGAGCCGAGGGAGCACTCCTAGCAAAAGGCACAGTACGTCGAAAGGGTAAACGGCAGAACGACCAGCAGTAAAATTCTAAATATACATAAACATTATCACAAATTATTATTATCATATTTATCTGTCACCATTGGTAGTACAACCGTTATCATTGTTGGTATCGCCATTATTATTGTCACCATTAACATGATAATGATAATGTAAACAAAAATAATGTTAATAGCAATAGGAAGTGCAACACTACTAGTACTATTGCTAATAATTGTGTAAATCATGATAATCACGATGAAAATTATACTAATAAACATAATTTGTAGCCGCAATGTCATACACATTAATGGCAATATCATTGTTATTACTGTCATCAATAATAACAATACTACAGAAGTGTGGATATAAACATAGACACATACACCTCGTATGTGTATGTGATTTCTCAGAACCATCAAGTGATCTATCTAATGAAAGCGTTTCATTTCATCAACATATCGGCGATGAGCACATGCACTTGTCGCAAGTATGCTAACCAAATCAACCACAATACCTCATCATCACGCAGTAAAGTATCAGTGTTTTGAAACATCAAAGTACATTTTATATTTTATTGAATGAGAGGCACTGGGATAGAAATCGACTTGCCGTACTAACTGAAATAGGATTAACAAAGGAGCGCGATGCCTGTCCTCTTGTATATTTCAGTTCACATTTATGGATATGGGTTTTCTTCTCTTCGACTGTCCCCTACATGTGTCTCTTTAATGTTGACCTGAATAATTTCCTTCACATCCATCGGTACCTGCATGTCTACATCAAAATCTTTATCTCTGCCTGTGTCTTTATCAACATATGTATCTATCGATCTACTGTGTGTATCAGAATCTCATCACACAGTTATGGCTAACTGCAACGCTTCCTGTATCCCTTTTGAATGGACTCTCCCATGTGTATGGTCTCTGGCCGCGTTCCTCTCGTCCGACGCGCACACTGTTCCTGGTTCTGTACACTGAATCTCTTAAGCATATTCAGAAGCATGTAATTTGCCTGTTTGATATTACTGTGGTGTACGAAAACCCTGAGACTCTCCCTGTGTCCACGTGCTGGCTGCGTCTCGGCTGCTTTCAAAACGATTTTGGCTTTACGCGTATCTGTAGCAAGATATTGTAGTTTCATAAGCAAATCTTGCGATGATTGGTAAGGTTGTTTTATTTGACAATCCTCATGCTTTTTCTTGCTGGTAATGGTAGACCTCAAATTCACGAACTTGGCAGTATTTTTGAATGCTGAAATAAGAGCATGGCAGGGTATTTTCACTTTATAATCACAATGGCCAATATTAGTTATATGCAATTTTTGTAACTCCGTGCCATTAGGCCCTGTCCACACGCACGTGCAAGCAGTATTTACACAACGCAAGCACAGGCAGAGATAATGTCAGAAGCA
>NW_020869524.1:60000-75000 GCF_003789085.1 Penaeus vannamei | reverse complement strand
AATTACAGTTTATAGCTAGGAGACATAGCCCAGGTACAATGATTCAGTGAGGTGGGGGATTACCTCAGTTAACCAGTGCATCTGGGGCTTTTATTATGTTAGTAGAGCCCTCAAAGAGAATTGGGGGAACACTTTGAGGGTTTCACCAAGCTTGAAGAGAAGAGAACATAAGATTACTTTTGATGCCAAGCCCCTTTGTCAACTACTCCAGGCAATACAGCCTTCAACAGTCAAAACTAGACAGCAGGACAAGTCACACAGAAACAGTTATGGTGGTCAGGAAGGAAAGTTCCACACTCCTATCTGCACAGATAAGGTGGAAACCTTAAACCTGATACCAACACAAAATTTGTTCCCTAGAGTCTCTCCTGCACCATCATCTTTAAGAGAAAAAGCTGAAGACAGACTCCACACATACATAAACACCTACTACAAGAAAAAAGCTTGGCATATAAAACACCGAGCAGCAACAAGGATACAGCAACAACCCTACCTAATGAGGAGCCCGTGAATGAGGAACCCGTGTCTTGGTTAAGGACTCAAGGGTAAAAACATCTGAGGAAATAAATGTGAAGAATGGCATAAAAAAAATCCAGCCTGGACCCTTTGAGACAGCACTTTTTTAAATACAAATTATAACTCATGAAATCAAATGGAACGTGAAATATCTTATGAAGAGATAAACTTCAATAGCCAGGTTAATACAGTCTGAACTTCTCAATGGGAAAGTACATAAACATTTCCACAAACATGTTATGATGTAGAATATCAACAGAAACCTGCAATATACAAGTTCTGTTTTCTTTTGATGTCAGGATTACAAGTTTAGAGATGGATGTCAATCAGATCTGTCATCCACTGGTTTCATGTATACTATAAACAAGATCTGGTTCACAACTATCCTCAAGCTTGCGTCAGTAAACTAAGAAAAACATCTAACAAATAAGTATCCATTTGTGTTATCAATTAACCTGGAAAAAGAAGAGAAAATGAACATGTATTTGAGGTCATGAGGTCAGGACAGAGGTATAGGATGGAACAAGGTATACTGGTACAAGGTATTAGCCTTGAGCTTCTGACAAGGACCAAAGATGAAGGGGTCAGAGAAGGCTGTGGTGGTCCTACAATTATAGTTACTGGGAAATGGGGATGAAGGGTGCTATTCTAAGTACAGAAATAGAAAGGCTTTTGGAGGGGAGAATGGCTTGGAGGAGGACTGGAGAGGAAGAGAAAATGTGCAGTTGAAATGCTAAAGTAAACATCGACTTGCAAATATAATGTAATAATACTTTAGTGGATCCTTTAGAACACATCCTGAATGAAAGTGTCATGAAGGAAAACTGTTCATCAGTCTCCACCAAAAAAGCACATGATGCATATGAAAACACTAAGATAGAAGAGCATACAAGTACAGGAAAAACTTGGTAACTCCAACTGTGGATCTGTGGCAACAAACTGTAAAGCAATACAATCACTCAATACATTCTTCATCCAAAGCTTCTGTAAGGAAAATACAGGTTGGAATGAATAAACAGTATATAAATCAGTAGATGAAATTACCAAGATTCAACTGTATTACAAATATTACAAACAGGACAATAACACAGCGAAAACTGGACTTTGAAGAGTGCATAAATAGTTTCAGTAGCCATTTAGAGGCTAATTTATCAATAACGCTTATCATAATGACTTGAATTCAAACTCTATCACTTGTTAAACATATTGCATTTACAAATAATAAAATGAAACTAAACAATATTGTAACAGCATTGACAATGCTTAATAAGGTGCTGTGCATTTACACTGAAATACAATTGACATGTAATTTTTCTTTATTTATCAAGATATTAATGGATCTTTGGATGCAGACCACTGATGTTGGTGGACTCTGTTGCATTTGGAACACTACAAATCAACTGAGTTTTACCAGACAAGAAAGTTTGGCCTCTTGTCATGACTTCTACTGGCCATGGCTTGGTGACCTTGCCCACTGTCTTGGTAGTATCTCCGTCTGCTCCTTCATAGACAGTGCCAATCATATGCATAATTGACATAATTTTCTTGACAAGTTAATAGTTCTCAAGTGGGGCATCTCTGATGGCAAAACAAACTTCATAGTCAATTCATACAAGATAAATGCTCAAAATAATGTCAACATTACTGCTGACTGGCCTATGGATTTTCCATCTTGTGTAGACCAATTAAGTCTATCCACCCACTGGTTCTTCAAGGTCAATCAAAATTAAACTGGAGTACAACTCCTTTCATCACATACATTATATGACAAGCAATCATCAACATATTGCAGGTCTTGACAAAGTACATTTGGCCAAATTCTGAAACGCTGTAGTGACACACTCGGGACAATTAAATGGTGAAGTGCTCAATGCCCTGTGAATGTTCTTCATCTCTTTATCTGTTTTACCACAACTTGCCTATTGGTGTTTCAGAATCTGTTCTACTTCTACTTCACAACACAAATAATTACCTCACTGAAGTCCTGCGCAAGGTCCATGAGTGCTTATCAAAAAATGTATAAATATAGCTTGATCTACTGCAGGAAACTCTCTAGTGTACATTGGCTGACTAGAAAATGTTGGACTTGTATTATTAACTAGTAAGTTTAAAGTTGTTTCAATCTGGAAACCATTTTACAAAGACTTCTTCCTAGTTTTAAACTTTCTGATCTCAGTCACTACCCGACTGCTTCATATTCCTTATAAATATTTTTGTTTCATTCTAATGCATGCATATTAATTTCATATTCAAGTTTCCATCAATAAATTAAAACAACACTATAATTTAGACTAAACAGCTTGAATAGAAAGGATTCATATAATAGACTACATTATCAAGAATACATGCTTACTCTGTGTTGATACCAAGCATTCTTGTACTGGGAGGGTTCTTTTAAAGTACATTATGAATAAATAACATGATACTATCTTCCCAATTTAACAGAATTTCCATTAGTATGAGAAAAAATACATATTACATACTTATTACAGTTTTTCATTTCTTCCCTTTTTAGTCTTACTTTCAAGATTCATTATACAGATTTTACAAACAAAGTAGTAAGCAGCAAAATTGCAGAGCAAAATTGAGCACGAAATCTAATTTTCTAACAGAAAACAAAAGTGACACTTTTGTCACCCACCACTAGTAGTAAAAACTGCAGAAGGTTTGTGCTTCTACATCCTATCTGCATGTTCTCTAAGGACAAACACATTTGGAAAAATGCTTATCCTAACACCATCCAATCCCAAATCAGTGTTGTGCACACTTGCTGCTTTCACTTTTGGCTGCTTTAAAATTCATTGGAACAAAGTAAGATAACAAGGAAAATAAGAAACACATCAATAAAAAATAACAGCCTGAATATTGCAGCACAAGGTGACTTACTCTCCAAATTCGACCACAGTTGCATCATGTCTTCGCGACTTGAAATCTGATGTCTACAAGACGCTCTCTGCAGAACGTGAGAGGTGGATAGGATGGGAAGGGGAGCGGTGGAGCCGCTTCTTAGGAAGCCTTGTCAAGCTGTTCAACATGGTGGAGAACTCGGGCCTTTCATCCGGCCGGTAACTCCAGCAGGCCATGAGTATGTCCTATGGGATGGCAAAATCAGGAAATGAAGAATGCAACAATAAAATTCAAAACAAATAAACACAAACACACATGCACATACGCAAGCACACATTCACACACCTATGCACACGCAAACAGAAACACACACAAAAATGAAACAAATATGTATATATATAAATTAATCAACAATAATAACAGCAATAATAATGCTTATATGTTAAAGGACATTTCCTACTATAATTACTATTAATCCAGTGCCTCCAGGCCAGCTAAATACGTCAAAAGTTCTGAACTCTGGGGCAGCACATAAATATATTGCAATATGCCAAGTGTGGGTTACCAGCACGATTTCATGCCACATATGTACCAACAAGATCCTGGTTTGCGACTGATACAGACATGTATGAAATAAAAAATGGCCTTAGTGCTAGTTTTGAGTCTATATTCTGTATATGTATCCAGCCACCTTGGTGAAAAGTCCACATCACAGAAGGGCTATAAACTGTGATTGGACCAAGATAACAGTCTGTCTCCCTACCCAGATGGTCATTTACAGCATTGTATAACAAACAAACCATCCACAGGTAGAGGGTTAGACATTCAACATAACCTATTCATATATCTAGGGGCAAAAGGATTGAGTTGGTTTTACTTTTAATGCAACTGTTTTAATATATTATATATACTTAGAAATTTAATATTTTGTCATTCTAAGCAGCTGGCCACTTTAGTTTGTATCAATAGTATGTAAGTTCATTTTGCTATAAAATCATAAACTTCCTTGTATTTATTCCTTATCTTTCCACAAACAAATAAGCAGATATCAAATTCCTTCTTCTGTAAAGTGCAAGTGTCCAACTAAATACTTAAAATCTAATACCATCACAACCTACAAAGTTCTTACCTTAACATCCCGTGAAGCCTGTAGGTGTGCCAGTGAAGGCTTCATTCCACGTCCAACCTGCCATATTATGGCCTCTGGAGGAAGGCCTTTATGGGGCCATTCACCACATAATAATTCATACCACACAGTACTGGAAAGAAAATATACCCATCTTATTTTTTGCTACCGTAAATCAAGAAGAAATGTCTGCAGTACTTGAGGAATTCATGTTTTAGAATTATCTAACATAATTTTCTATACCAATGACCATAATTATATTCTGCACATGAATTCAAGGTATAAAGAGAGTATATTCTTAAACTCATACTGAAACATCTTGCTAATTCCAACAGTAAAAAAAAAAAAAATCATTTCACTTTACCAATACATGGCACATAGGTCCACAGTGAATCTAGCTTATTTAATTCTCTTTAGACAAACAGGTCTCCAAAAGTACTTAGTCACCAATGAGTCAATTACTAGTAATACCTGTCTCACCTGTTTCCCCTTATCCTTGATTTACCAAAAGATATATATATATTATATATATATATATATATATATATATATATATATATATATATATATATATATATATATATATATATATATATATATTATATATATATATATATATATATATATATATATATATATATATTATATATATATATGTATAGTATATATTATATATGAGTATAGTATCTATATATATACTGTATATTATATGTATTTACTTGCAAGCAAATACCATTATATATAGGTAACACTGCTTCAATATGAGAGCTTCAATATTGATAGCATTAGCGAGCATCTATATGTGCCATTCACAATATTTTATTACTGCAGCACGAAGTTAGACTGTTATTAAATAGTAGTTAAGGATCTTACAATTTGTGCCTAGGTCAATGAAATAAACTAATGCATTGTTAAAATCCCTTCAGAATATGTTCCTTTTCTCGACCTATATATAGCAACAGACATTTTATCTCCCTAAAAATGTAGTAAAGACCCAGGATGACTTTTAAAATAAAAAAAGGACTACCCGGAAACAATAAACTGATGAGATTGGTGAAAGGAAGGCCATGTTGATGTTTCTGTATCACACGCAAGTTCCTTGACCTCGGGGGAGAGAGGAGGGAATACTTTAACCAGTTTGTACTGAACAACCAAATAAACAAAATTCATTATAACTGGATCTTTATAAAGTGTGTAGTATAAAGGGAGGGGGGGGGGGGGATATATTTATAGGGTTCCCTTACTGATGTATTATTGCATGGTTACCCATTTGTATCCCAACTAGAAGGAGAAAACAAGGCAGAAGCTATAAATCAGTTGAATGTATTAATCCACATCACGAGAGTACTATAAAGTGCATAGTGATTTAATCCTTAAACACACAGTGCATCTAACGGGGGATGGTTGCTGTTGCCAAAGCTGATAATTGGTTTTGCTATTATTATTTTACCTCTCATTAGCTCACATATAATTGTTTATTTACTTCTTCTTAATGATAAAAAGTGTTCCTAACAATATTGATAAACGATTTAATTTTAACAATGAAGGAAGTCATCATTAAATAAATAAATCGATATTAAAATGGGGTAAGTTATTCTGTAAATCCACCATTTATGTAACAAATATCATATATAAATAGCTAATTTAATTGAAACACGATGATTTTTTTAATCTAAAAAATTTACAAGGTCTATACCTGTAATTGAGAATTAATATTACCAACTTTTCTACTGTAAGGAGTATACCTATCAATTATCAACTCCCTTATTAGTCTCTACTTTACCAGTATCTATACCTAATTTGAGAACTAATTACCAACTTTCTACTGTAAGGTACCAATCATTATCTCTGATAGTCCCCTGTAATAGTCCCCTGGAACATGACAGCTTCTATGGAGTAAAGGACAATAACAACAAACCTGCTATCATGACAGAGTCTCGTAACATTGAAGAGACCAAAGTCTGTGATGACAACCTTGCCACTCTCCAGGAATATATTCTTGGTCTTAAGGTCCTTGTGAACGATGCCCCTGGCATGGAGGTAGCCCATACCCTGAAAAAGGAATATCAATTATCTTCTGTTGATGCAAAACTAAACAACAAAAAGGGTATTTAAGAATAAAAGCCCTCAAATGAGTAAGGGTAAAGATCTTAAGGATGGGAATTTTGCAAATCTTAAGTCACACTCTTTCTTCTGGTGTCAGCAAATAGTTGACACTTAAAGTTGTCTAGACACTGTTTCAATTAAGCCTTTCAAGGCACATTAAACTGCACATCCTCATGCAGAGATACAGCTTTCCAAAGCTGACTGAAATTTTTGATTTTATCATGCATTTATATAAAAAAAAAGACATTAAGAACAGGGATGCATGGCAAACAAAGACTCAATCACCAGATGATGGCTGCCTTAGAAAAGCAAGCCCACGTCAAGGTCATGGGAGCAATGGGTTAATATATGAATTTAGTGTAATTGTAACAGGAATTAGATTTCAAAATCATATAGAAAAAAATATATTCCCCTGGCACAATTGTTTTTTTTTAAGTTTTAAATACCTTGTGTTATGAGAGATATAGTATCACCAGTGTGAAATTCAATCATGTCTAGCTTTAGCAAAATGATACAAAAGAGCAGCTAACCTACTAAATAGTACTAAAGCACAAGAACATCAATAACACTATTACACCTGCAAGATTGCTTTGGTCCTTCACCAACGTTCCCTTGAGCCTAGGTGGTGGCATCAGTTCAACTGTGCGGCAGGCTTAGATCACCTGCAGCTGGCCACCACACATGAGGAACAAATGTGTCGCACCATCACACCAACAGCACGTTCAAAAGGGGAATTGGCCAAAAATTCAGTAGTTATCCCATGACCTTATACTTGTGTACTTTCTTTTCCCCATAACCTCACCTGCTCCCTTGGATACTCTGTCTACTGCTTGTATTTATCCTGCTCTGTTTTGTGTATATAGTACCCTGCAAGTAATTCCTGCTACATGCTTCCTCTGCTGTGTTTCCGTTGACATGACTGCTGTGATTCTTAAAACGAACCCTGACAAACAACAACCATATCTAACAAGATACTGATTGTTAAGGAAATTACCTGTGAAATTTGCTGAGCAATCAAGATGGTGCGTGACATATTGAATTTGTCTTTCAGTACATGAATGTGTTTGTAGAGTGTCATGCCCTTGCATAGGCTTGTCACTATGGCCAGTCTTGGGGGCTTCATACATGCACCCATGAACAGGACCAAATTCTCGTGCCGGGTCTTGCGGAAAGTGCTCACCTGTTGAGTGGTAGAGAATATGTTCCCATTAAACACATGTATGTCTAGTATTGCCTAATATTGGATTGACTTTTTTCTTTTCTCTTTGTAAATTAAAACAATCCTGCTATTAAAAATGCAATGATGAAACTATATTACAATATCAAATAACTAAATTCTTTTTCATCCTTCACCTCTGCCTTAAATGCTTCAAGAGTTTTCTCATCATTGACATAGTCCATTCGCAACTCTTTTATAGCCACTTGTCCATGCCAATTTCCTGAATATACGATGCCAAATCTTCCTCGTCCAATGACTTCTCCTCTATCAAGATCATCATAGGGAATATCCCATTCTCGGAGAGACTGGGACACACTACTGACACTGTTCTGACGAGTACATCGCGGATCAGCATTTTCTCCATCAGATACTGTGGAATCTTGCGAATCTACACGACCTGCTATTGTGCGCTCAGAATCATCAGTGCCAGTACTGCCAGACCTATTGAGAAAGTCAATGTTATTACTTCTAGAAAGAGGATTTGATAAATCTTTTATTTCCATCTCATTACAAGACTCAAAAACTACAAAGGAAGCCAATTAAGAGTAACTAACATATCACAGCAGATCATTTTTAATTCAATTCCATTTCAGTAATAAAAGGCACATACCCTGAGGTTTGTGACACAGTGCGGTCAGAATCATGAGACTGTCTTGAGTCTATCACATCACTTTGGGTGGAGGAAGCTGATATAGAGGCCTTGGTAGGGGGTCGGGGTGAAATAAGCCGCATATCCAGGGGAATGTCCCCACAGTCCTCATTCACCTCTGGTAATACATAAATGTAATCCCAAACATCATTTATTTATAACTTAAAAAGACAAAAAATATGTAACTAACTACACTGTAAAAATCTGGTTTAATATATTACTTGACTGATTTTCACAAATTTCATAAGCAAAATTGTTTAACATTTCCAAGTTTTATGCTTGTATGTTAAAACATATGTCTACCACCTAACTTATCTGTTTATAGGTAACTATATGTGACTCTGAATCTTTTTAAAGTGCCATATTTTTTCATGAATTTATTCTCTAGTGTGCCTTATACCTACAATTAGTGGTAAACCTTTCAAATTAGAATCTTAATAGCTGATTATCACATGACTGTAAACACCACTTCTGTAATTTACTTTAAATTAGAAGTCCACACTGCACCAAATAATCTAGTAATTAATGTGGATTAAGTGCTGCACTATTCAAACAAAAATTGTAGATGCAAACTTACCCCTTGCTTTGCCTGTGATAAAAAAGAATCTATACTACTAACAGAACTACATACAATTCTTCTTATACAAATTACTTTCAAATCATCTAAACAATTTATTTATACCAATCATCATTATATCACAACATTTCAGCATTAGTAAAACCAACTTTAATCTATACTATGACCAACATATAAAATCATTTCTTTCTAAAATACAACAAAATATAAATAGCAGAAGCAACAGCAACTCCTTTAAAGCTATGACTCTAACTCTGACAATTTTACCTTTGGCAAGGTGTTAATCTGACTAACTACAACAACTTACACTTCATTCAGCATACATTATAAGCCAAAGCTGTGCTTCATGATACATTTACTCTACTTTGTGAATGAGACTTACAAATTCCTCAGGTAACAAGATGACTAACCTGGGAAATGGAATCCTCGAGTGGCTGAGGGAACACAGGTTATTAAGTTAAGGTCAGTCCTCAAACTTGGTCATTACGAACATCAATATCTAATACTTTATTTGGCATAAAAATAATTTATATATATTTTTTTATTATTATCATAATCAAAGAAGCCATACTTACTTGGAAAATGGAATGCATCATGCCTTGCAGGAGAGGCAGAAATGATGAGGGCTGGGCTGGAGGGGGTTGAGGAGTTGCAGCTGGATGTGTTCGAACTGGAATTGGGGTCCTGCAAGACAATGAAACTGGTTACACTCAATCACTGTTAAATGTTCATCTAGAAAGGGGGGGAGGAAGAGGGAGACAGAAATGGGGAGATGGGGAGGGCGAGGGTGAGTGTGTGGCTGAGGGAGTAGAAAAGGCAGTGGGAGAAGACAGGCAGAGGGGAAGGGAGGGAGGGAAAAGGAGAAGGTGAGGTAATAAGAGGAGTGGAGCAAGGAGAGAGAGAGGGAAAAGGGGAGGGAGAGGGAAAAGGGGAGGAAGAGGGAAAAAGAAAGAGAGAGGACAAGGGAAGAGAAGGAAAAGAAAAAAAAGGGAAAGGAGAGGGAAAAGGAGAGAACAAGAAAAAGGGGAGGAAGAGGGAAAAGGAGAGAGAGATTGGGGAAAGAAGATGGAGAGGGAGAAGGAATATGTGAGGGAGAGGCAACAGCACATTCCATTACTTAAGTTCAAGACTTAGTAAGGTTTTAGAATTTTCACGTCATTTGGATGATGATGAGAATATTACAACAAAGATAAGGAGGTCACTGATATACTTCATAGTACGCCAACTTAGTTAACCAACCTGGAAGGATGGTATGCTAATGGACGGCTGAGAGTTGGACATCTGGCCGACCCGTAGAGGAGAGAAGACATCATTTGGATGATGGTGAGAAGGAGAGACTCCAGGAGTGCCTCCTCTGTGCAGCCCACCACTTCCATCCATACCAACCTTCTTCCAAGTCTGTTGGGCCAAAATATACATCAACAACTTCCTAAGTATGTATACTTTAAAGTACATATACTTCATCCACAATAATAAATTCGGCAACAATTTTTTTTTGAAGGGAATACTTGCTTACATCAGCAAATAATATGAGCAACTCTTGTGGCAATCCACAGGAAGGTGGCACTTTTGGCTCACATTCACGATGACATTTGTAGCTGCACTCCTTGCATTTCAGACCTGTTGATAACAAGTTCAAATTAATATGCATTGTTCTATGTCCTAATCATTCTTAGTAATTATATAAACCAAGTAATACTTCACCCATCAATAGTTTTAGTAACGCTTACCTCCTAAAATAGCAAACTTGTGATGACAGTAACCACAAGTGGCAGACTTGATCGTCTTTATGAAGCGATGCTGCACATTGTGACCCATTGAACCAGCTAGAGTAGGGGTGCGTGGAGACTTTGGTACTGAAAGAGTAGCTGAAATCCAAGAAAAAATTATTATTTAGGAAAAGATAATGATCATATGATAGAGAGACAAAGCTATAAATAAATACTAAGGTTACAGTTACATGGCAAAACTAATTTTGAGAGGAGAGGGGCAATATCAGTCAAAATAAAGCTTGCAATTTTACTTTTCCGACACACCAATTCAAAGATTATCAAATTTCAGAAAATTATGTTTGTAACAGTATTTGATACCCAAATGTAATATACAATATCCTAATACATGTCCTAAAAGGTGAAAAGGCTTCAAATTTGATAAAAGAAAGAAAAGAAAAAAAAAAAAATCATAAAAAACTAGGACTGCCCCTTAGGTTAGACCTAATTGGGCACAAACTAAAAGTTTTTCCATTAAGCTAAACAGAACTCAATGCCTTTTACAGTACCACAGGATATAAAGCAAAAGATACAAACATAAAGCATACCTGTAAAACTTTAACAATCTACTGGCCACAAAATAATTTCAATTTGATCAAAATATATTTATCAAATAATACATCTTTCGAAAAATTCCAACACTGATAATAAATGAGGATTCTTTTAAAAAATAATGGTCTATCAAATAAGGGGCTTTCTTATACTTACTCTCCTACTTTTACATTTACGTATTTACAGTATTTACTTTTCTGTAAGGTGAATATGCATCAAATGATCGCATTATTAGTCCCTAAAGAATGCCCATGTTTATAAACCTACATTTCATTATATGACTGTCATCTTTGGCAGGATCTGGGTAGTGAGGTGACTTGATGGGGCTGGCAAGAGTCGAAGGTGCTGGAGAGTTCTGAGGTGTCTTTAGGTCCCGCACATCCGTTCTGGTCCGGCTCCCATCCACCCTCTTGCCAGAGTTGTCTGCTGAAGCCTCAGACTCTGAGTGAAGGCGTGTCCTTCGAGTCACAAGTTGCTCCAAGCTGCCACCCAACCAGAAGTGATTAAGTTTTCTGATTATCAAAATCATTTTATATAAGCATGGTATACACATAAATGCAGATTCACAGATGTCATTCAGTTCACAAGATCAACATAATGCAATATAAATCAAACCAAAATAAATCAAACACAGTTCAGTAACATATAATTGTAAAAAACAATAAGTCATGATCATAATCATTTTTTTTTTTTTTTTATCAAAACAAAAGTGAAAAATGGAATCCATTTGGACATTCCCCAGGTGTTGGATGATTGTTGTTGATGTTGAAGACACGAGTGTTGCACAAACGCACGCAGAGCCGCATCGTATCATACGAGGGAGCAGGCACGTGGCGACAGCATTCAGCATAACAAAGACAAGGCAAAAAAAAAAACTAAGCTACTTAAGAACATTTGAAATATAGCTTCTCTTATCTATTGAAAAAGACCAAATGCATATACTTTCTGAAGTCACAAGAAAAAAAAAGAAAAGAAAAGAAAAAAAAAAAAGTTTCAAAACATGCACTGACAAAAATCTGCAGTGATCTTCAGACACTTGAATGCATTAGATCTTATTGTAGCTTCCAGCAAAGGCACTCATAGTTTGCCTTGGAAGCAATATAAAAGCATGCAATAGCTCTATTTAAACAAAAACATATGAAAAAAAAACAAGTCACATCCTACATTAAGTTCATGATGACCAAGCCTATGATTAGAAGACCAAAGATCCAAAGTACACAAATCTACATATGTGATCCTTTCTCCATTTTGGGATTTTCCTTTTCTTCAAACAGTTGATAACGAAAACATAAATGATTTGCATTTCAAAAATTATTACTATATTCTTGTTTCCTATATCTAAATCAATAAAAAATCAAAATAATAATGCTGATTAAGTTTTATGCATTCTGGCCTTTTAACTTGTAGCAGTATTGAATAGTCTGAAGGGAGGGGGGAGGGGGTATTAACCCATTCCTGCCAAGAACAGGTAATGTCCACTGTAGTTTTGTTTTCTGCATTGACTTTACACATAAATGGAAAGGGCTCAGCTACCAAGGAGTCATTAATAGCTCTATGAAACCTCACCTGGTTTCCCCTTCCCTTGAGCTTTCAGGATCTTTTTTGCTAATACTATCAGTATTGATACTGTGACTATTATTACTGACATTATGAATATCATAAAATCATTAACAATTCTAATAGCAATAAAAAACAAATAATATCATTTCCAAAAATCATGGAATAGGATAAGCAAATGAAAAGGCTAAGATTTAGTACTTGACTCCTTGGTGACTAAGCACTTGTGGATCCACTTATGTGTAAATACAATCAATAAACTAAATTTACAGTGAACACAGCATGTACGGACATACCATTCGCAAAATTTGTCTATAATGACCTATGCTATTAATAAGTTTTTCACAGGTACAGTAGATTATATAAAAAATGCAATACCATTAATATCACTAAAAGATATATATGATGTGGCTACCAATATGCAATATAATACGGTTTAATTGCATGAATATTGCAATTTGCTGCAGTAAAAGCTGAATGCATGGTAATACAAACCTTATTGTAATCACTTCTTGCTGCTTCACTATCAACTAATTAGTTGTAATTATCCAAATAACTGTCTATATCTTGATTAAATTAATGTTATATGATAAATATAATATAAGTATATAATCTATATAATGTAATGTACACAATATAATATAATAAAATATATAATATTTTGTGTGTGTATTTTTGTATATACATACCTACATTGTATAAAAAAAAAATAATAATGAATATTATTCTGAAGGTATTGTAAAAAATTACCTAAAAGATACTCATATCAATACACGACAATAAAAATACACTGCACTGTGGCATAAAAACTAATCATAGGTCTGGCATCAATTTAACTACAATACATGCACATATCTGCAGTTTCTAAATCATGCAATCAGTACTTTATATAAATCCACTAATAATCAGCACTGACCCCCTGGTATCACCGTTTTGAAGGAATACTTGAGATATAAGATTAACAAACAGCATTTGACAAAATAGTCTACAGCACCACAATCACTATGAAACATATCTAAGCTATCTTCTAACAGTGAACAAAACTTCATGACGATACACAAGCAAAGAGCATGACTTAGTTTCCTTAACTACCTGAGAAGTGCTGAAGACTGCTGTTCATGACCCTCAGCCCTTGGCGCAAGCTGTGACTCGTGTGATGTGGAACGACCTAATGATGGCTGCAGGGGATTCAAGAGGCCAGTTTGGTATTTCTTGCCAGGAGGAGGCGTTGTTGGGAATTTCTTGTCACCTGTAAGTAATTTGACAGTCCATCAACTTGTCACATGATTAGTTACTTCTTTATGCCAGGGGTTATAATTTGCTTTAGCTTCAATGTAAAATTATTAGCCTTTGCATAAAAGTCCATACCTGAACTCTTGCCCTTTGGGATAATACTAGGAGTTGGGGGAGGAGTATATCGCTTCTCAGAGAAGACAGTGATACTCCCAGGGAGATTAAGAGTGGAGGAAGTGTGGAGTGGACCACCAGGACTTAGTGGAGGAACCAGGGACAAAGGAGGAGGGGGTGAGGAAGGAGTGGAAGAGTCATCACTACTACGTTGACTGACTGGTGCCCCTTTGTTGCTGGCTCGACTCCCATCTCCACTCCACGCACCTCCACTAGTACTGCCACTGGTGACACTCCCGCCATCTCCATCAGACGAGGACACAGACGAGCGACATTCTCTCTGTGCTCGGGTAGAGGCTCGAGGAGAAGGAGGGCAGTTCTCCCATGAGTCCCAGTACAGAGGCAGGTCTGAGTTGTTTGGGTCTCCAGCCTGACCTTGCATTTGTATCTCTGGCAAATAAATAATCAATGTTTGATTTCCTTTTTTGACAAAAATATTGAAAAGAAATTATAAAATTCTAGAATTAAACTAAACTCATATCTTACACTGGTTCATATGAATTATTTCTCTATAAATTCATCTATCTATGTAGTCCAACTAACTATCTCTTAGTTTTCAAATAATCCAGTACCTGTGTATCGTTTGAGATTGTGCATGGCCCTTGCCAGCTTATGGGCTTCACTTTTGTCGGCTCCATAATCATTGAGGATGTTGCGTAATTCATTTTCTCTTTT
>NW_020869524.1:45000-52500 GCF_003789085.1 Penaeus vannamei | reverse complement strand
AAGGTAGGGCACATAGAGGGCAGCAAGCTGTGGAGTTACAGTGTTTGGCTGGGTGGCCAAAATGCCAATATTTCTGACCCTGATGAGGAAGGGGATGATATGGTCAGACATAGATGGATAATCCACCAATATAAACTTCATGGGGGATGTCATGTCTATAGAAGCTAATCTTGGCAATATTGACATAGGACTTACGCTGGCCTCTGGGAGGAATAGTGTAGCACTGTACTGCTACTGCATCATAATCAGCAAAGCAGGTAAGTAGGTCATTTTCACAGTCAGACAAGTTTTTGTTGTAGATAGGACAAGTATTTGAAGGGATAGAAACAGTTCCAGTACAAGTATCAAGAGAGGGGTGAGGTTCAGCAGGAATGGGTTTGCCACTGAGGTCAGTTTGGGTAGATAGTGTACAATCTTGGGATTCAGATGTAACTGTGACAAGGCATGAACGATCAGAGGTAACTTTGCCTATTTGTTTTTGGAGGCGCTGTTGAACAAGAAGGATATTCTCAGAGTAGGGGGCTGTGGGGGGGAATCACAAAACAACAATCCCATTTGGCAGGGCTAAAGAGAGTACTCAAAAGGTTTGCAGAGGCACTAGAAAGACATGGGCAGGGCAGGAGGAAGTTGGGGTATTGTGGAGTGGTGTAGTTCTGTGAGGGGGAGGACAATAAGGATGAATAGTAGTTATAAGGGACGAGAGGATAATCACAAAAGACTGTGCAGTAAGAGATGGAGAGGAGAATATTGGGAGAGAGGAAGGGGTGTATTCTGGAGGTTGAGTAATAACCTGAGTGGGTGGTTTGGAATGGATAGAGTTGTCAGTAAACATCAATGAGGGGGTATTAGCATCAGCGGTCAGAGCCATGGTCAAAGGTGGGGCAAGGGTCAGAAAACCACCAAAATCAAATTCAGATGGGCTAGTTGATGAAAGGGCAAGCCTTATGCCCTTATTAAGGGTAAAATATCTTCAATACTGGCCATGGTGAGTCTGAATAAAATGGGGAAGAGAAACAGTCCACCCCTCAGGGTCCCAAAAAGGGATAAGGGCAATTAAACAAGAGAATACCAAGCCCATGGCTCCCAGAGGCTGTTCATGACAGACACAAAGCCAGTAAAATCCTTTCAGCATGGCTCTCATCCCTTACAAACGGGACCGAAGAAGGGGATGAAGAAGATATGGAAGAGGAAAGGAGAAGAGAAGACCAAGCAAAATTAATTGAAGTGAAGACTGAGGCCAAAGGAAGGGGTGATCCCCTACCTTGGGCCTCAGTCTCTGTCTCCTAATCCCCCCATGACAACAATGAGCTAGGTATTGGGAAGGGCATTTAGAGGAGGTTAATTGTTAACCTGTTATATTTACAAGGAAGAACATTTACTTATTTTGCATATATAAGTGAATATAAGAATAAATAAGCAGCATATATCACATGGTAACTAATTCTCAAGAGCATGATTCTTAACCCATTCGTCCCGAGTGTCACATATATGAGACACAGGGAAAAAATAAACAGTTTCGGGCTGCCCGCCAGTGCGATGCTGTCTCGGAGCCGTGCTCCGCGGCAAAAGCGGCGGGCGGCCCGGCGGGCGGACAGACTCCGGGGAAGCTCCGCCCGCCGATTTTGTAGCTTCCCGGATTTTTTTAATTTTGGCTACAAAATGTACCCCGGCGCGGGTGGGTTAAACTGAAGGGTGTAACACTAGTAATTTCAATGTTGGGAGCAAGTCTTGAGCGGAAAATAAGGAAATTCTCCGATCATATCTACTATTTCAATAAGAGCATGGGTTTATACTTAGACATTTATAAAAGCTTGCAAAAGTATCACTTTTACCAACTTAAGTTTCTTGTAGTTTGCATAGGCTAAATATTTTTAGTAATCATTGATCCCCTCCTTATCCCTCAAAGTTCATGGGAGAAGGGGGAGGTTTACTTGTTCCGAACCTGTATGCTTCTCATTCACAAGCCTCATTCTTTCCCAGTCTCTCTCACTTGCCTTCCATATTTTTTTCATTCTTTAGAACATGGGAGGGAATTTTATTCACATAAACAAGGGCAAATCTTAGGGGATAACAGTAAGATAGTCAACAACTGCTGTTCGAGGTTTAATATCTAAATTGCATTTCAATGTCCATAAGCACTGAGCACATTCCCTTAGAAGCTCCTACACAGCAGTCATGTCATATTCCCTGGCAGTACACAAAATTCATAAATTCCGTTAGATTTTTATTGGGTATTGAGGTCTGTCAAAACATGGCTAATTTCTACATCAGGAATGGCTCTCTACTATGAAACAAATATTCTCTGAGATTGGTAATTCTTTGTCGATACTTCATATACAAATATTTCTTTTTAACTTACGGGAAGTCCTTCATTTTACCCAAGATCATAGGATACTTCAGTCAGGGCTTTAAAAATAACTATTCCTAGTCCCCTTATAATGTGCAATAATCATAGTAGTCCCATATATTCTTTAATATCTTAATAATTTTATGACTATGCAAATTAATAATTCTGTAGGCTATGGAGGTTCTAGGGAAGAGAGAAGAAAATTATATCTAAATTAGGTTCAGAAAGGCAAAGACATGAACAAATTGATTAAACCACATTTATCTACGGTTATACAAGAGTTAAAAGATGAAAAAAGAATGCAAAAAAGCAAGGAAACCCTGAGAGAGTATGCATGCAAGTAACAAAAGGAAGAGCTAAAGAGGTGAAAAGCTAATGTTAGTGAATGAATGATAAAATAATGAAAGGAACTGTAAGAGAGAGAAGGATATGTGTTCAACAGCATTAACACCCGTCAGCCACTGGTCTATCGGACAATTACTGGAACCTCGAGCAGTGACCAGCAAACCTCAACTTGTGATTTCGGAAGTAACGAGCTTGTAAATCAAAACTCAAAGTCACGGAGGCCATAACCATTGCTTAACAGTGAATAGCCGTCAGGTTGGACTTGAGATTCCAGGTCTTCCATCCCAGATAAGTCATTTTCAAGTGATTTGGATAGAGCACAGCCACTACAATTATGAAAAAGTAGTACCATTTTGTAAGCCACTGCAAGTTCATTTGGTAACAAAGCATGAAATGGTGATTAGTTTATAACAAAGAATGAAATAGCAGTAGTTTTTTCATTACATCTTTGGCATTTTCATCAACATCAGTAACTATGAAGTTACTAAACACGGAAATATAACAACCTCAGCATCTGCTTTGACCTCCTGCCTAAACAGAAAATCAGCAGAATGAGGCAACTACCGACCCAAAGTATCCATAAAATAATATGCCAATCACAAGACCCATTTCATTTGGCTCTTGGCCTGGAGTTTGTGCCAAATATTTGAAATACATCACTATTTTTGTCAACATGGAAGAAAGCATAAAAGGCATAGCAGGAGTAAGTGGTTATACGAGCTATGTGATACGGCTCATATTATGAAAATAACCTGGTAAGATTTATCATCAAAAAAGATTTGTGTTGCAGAATATATTAGGCAGATTTTTGTTTGCCTCCACTGGATTGCTCCTCACATACACGTTACAAACATATTTTGCATCTTTTTATACCGAAATGTTCTACATTAGACAGAAATAAAGTACAAAGTACAAAGCTTATATCCCTCCTTGAAAAATTTAAATACCCGTGGTTGTCAAACTTGCTGGCTGTGGCAAAGGATATTAACATGAAAACTAATGATTTGAAAAGCAATTGAAAGTTGGAGGTAATACAAATTCACCAAAACATGTAAAAAGAGAACAAGGATATGGTCAGTGATGAAGACCTTGGTTGTCATGTTCTAAAAATTTCCTGACTTGGCCTTGGCTCAAACTATGTGACAGGTGTGGCAGGGTGAGGCTCAGACATGATGGAACGGGTGAAATACAGATGCAGAAGCCTTACTATAGTGTCATGAGTTGTCATGCAGGAAGTGAGACTGGGTAAAGGTGAGATGGGAATGAAAATGAAAGACAGGGAGAGGCAGAGGCAAGGGTGAAAGCCCCACCTCAAGTGTCAAGGGTGACACACAGCAGGGGAGCAAAGGAATGTTTGGATGAGTGAGATAAGAGTGAAAGGGCAGGAGTGAAAGGCAAAGATAAAGACTGAAAGGGAGAAGGAAGGGCGGAAGGGCCCCGCCTCAAGTGTCAAGGGTGACACATGGAGGTGGGGCAAGGTGAGGCAGGGCGAGATAAGAGTGAAAGGGCGAGCCTCGAGGGCCGAGGGGCGCGGCCCCGAGGCGCGGTTGGCGAGGGTGCCTCGAGGAGGAAAGGGTGTGCTAGGGTGCCCGAGGGCCAGGCTGAGGGCAGGGCTCACCTCGAGCGTGCGGATCTCCTGCTGCGTGAGCTGGGCGCTGGTGGCACACTGCGACCTCAGGCGTTCCAGGTGCTCTGCCTGCGAGGCGATGAACTGGTGGTGGGTCTCACACGTCTCCAGCGCCCGCGCTATCACCTCCTGCACGCCCACGTCCACGCCCACGCCCACCTGCTGCTGCTGGTGATGGGGTTGGTTGTAGCCATCCCCATGGAGCCCTCCCGCCGCCAGCCTCCCTCCGCCGCCGCCCCAGGACATGGTCTCCCTTACTATCTGTCTATAGACACTGCACACAAGACGAGGCGCCGTGACCCGCGCGTTCCCTTCATGCTTGGTCGCCGCCTCTCCGCGCTGAGCCGTTGCCTTACACAGAACACCGAGCGGAGCGCCGCACACTGGCCGCCATCATGGATGCCCACCAAACATTGCTCGCTCGCTCCGCTGCGTTCCAGCAGCCGCCCCCGCCCGCTCGCCGCCCGCCGCCACGGGCCAGCAATGTTCGGAATTGCTACTGGGGCCACACCTTTCCGAAAGGACACAAAAGGGGCTTATTTACTTGCTGTTTTGCAATTTCCCAATGGCGCAGGCTGTAACGCATATCAGCGAAGAGGAAACGTCTCTGTGGCAATAACTGACATTTAAAGAGATGTTAACAGTCCTTTTTCTCCTTTCCCTTATTTTTTCAAAAATCCTTTTGGAACTACTGCGATGGTCATATATATGATTCATCCTGACTTCCGAAGTATAATCAACGGTGAAACAAACGGTTCGGTCAGAGAAAACGGGAACGCCGCCGAGTGTTGTGACGTGCAGCTGCAGGAGTTCAAGTCAAAAGTTTACGGTAGAATTTCTCTCTTTCGCCACGGTGATCTTCTCACAATTCATACTTTTCAGAAACATAGCATGCCGTCGATGGGGTTAGAGTTATCGACACACATGGTCTCAGTTTCTATGGTCACAGATAAGGCAGATAAGGGTAACCGGCCACTCCCGGGCACAGGCGCTGGGTAAGTTTCAAGGTCGGCTCCTTCGGCAGGATAATTTTTATTAAAAAAAGGACAGGGAAAGAGTAAGAGGATTCACGAAGCCAAGAAGTTGGAGCGTAGACTTAAGTACATTGTCGCTGTTATGCAAATCATGTTATGGTTGATCCAGCATGTTCTCGTGGTTGTGCAACTTGCAAAGGAATATGCAGTGTACTTGACAATGCCAAGCTAATATGCCGGCCATTGCAGTCCTATTATTTGATACGAGATCTCTTTATTAAATTCGCAAATCACCAGGCCAATGCAGTCCTGTTATTTGATTCGAGATCTAATTACTAAATTCACAAACTATCAAAGTCTTCGGTACGTGACATGAAATTGAATTATAGCTTTATTTGTATGACAGTGAGTTCCATGATCACCAGGATAAGGTTATGATATATTGAAACCAAGACATTTCCTGTGCAAATTGAGAATTTTGTTTGGGTAATATTTTGGAATAGTTATGCCAAATGGATTATGCTGATTTTGGCATCAATGGATTCCTTTCACTCTCTAGTTTCCAAATTATTGATATACTTGTCCCCGACACCAGGGGATGGCTTGAAAGGTACCAAGAAAACTATATGATGAAATTTGAATAATATACACAGATCTGGTCACTAATGCAGGGGGCTGTGCCACCTGCGACCATGCCATGGAAGCTGCCGTCCCTTTACCCCCACCCAGGAAAACAAAGAATCCACATATTCATGGCAGGAGAGAGCCTTCAACTGTCATGCTGGAGTGCCTGTTGCCAAGTCCATCCGACACTCTCCTGCCAGGAATACTTGGAGGATTCTCTGTTTTCCTAGATGGGGGGGATGGGGGGCGGTAGCATCTTATGGGGGTTCACATGTCTAATTACCTAATGCAGGGGCACAGCCCCCTGCATTAGACAATATAGTGACTATGTGTATATTCATATTTTACCTGGTATTTTCATGCCCTCCCCTGTTATCAGGACCAAGTTTGTCTCTAATGAGGGGATTTCTATGCAATATAATCAACATATTTGCATTGTAAAGGGCGAGAGAAGTCCATTGATACCAAAATTGTCAAAATCCATTTGGCAGAACTATTTTTAAAAATTACCAGATATAGAAATATGGTTCTTATAGCAGCTCTTTCAACCTCTTTCAGCCACAGCAGCTGTAACTGTGTTGTTTACGACTCTCTTTTGGTTTATGTTGCCGAGAACGACTTACATAGATAATAGGAAATGGACACCATCATCCTGTAGAATTTAATAGTCATAAATAACACGGAACATAGCTGCTGTGGCCTCATAATTGACAATAATATCCACTGCATATCACTGTTGAGGGACTAAGTCCACAACACCTTCACACAACCAAAGTTTTTAATGTTGCATTGTCTTTAAGTTGGCACAAAGTGCTAATAATGGGAGTTACAGGGGAGCTTCCCCCCCATTTCTAGGAAAAAAATTGAAGGTAGGAAAAGTTAGGTTTGTATTTTCGGGTTTGCATGACACCTAAGTCTGGTTTTGGGACATCGTTACTCTCATTAACAAATAACTACTTCTTGACTTATAAGTCAATCTGCTGAACTAATAATGAAAATATGCTATACACAGGCTATATACAGGTAAATAGAAGACTTTTTTAAAAACTAGAACATGAAAACTCATTCTGAATATGTTTAAACCACAAAAATTAAACCACAAAAAGCTCACATGGCTCAGTGTTTGCATTTGAGCATCACGGTAGTGTTACAAACCCTCCCGTTCAAGCGTAATCTTTATAGTGCACAGAAGAATTCTGTATTTTCCAAAGGAATGCAAAGCAGAAGAGGGATCTCCTCACATAATTTTTGAAACTATTCATTAGGATTACATTTGGTTTGTAGGTACAATAAAAAATCTATTGAATGTGCTTCATCAGGAAGAGGTGCTGCCAATTGATTGATATGTAGCCCTCTTGTTCTTAGAGCCAGTTGTGCTGTGGTTCATAAATTCCTTTATATATCAGTGTGTGCATTTCCTATGGGACTGTAGAGAGTGGCCTTACTACTTGATGCAGCCTTTGTAGACAAATTGATATAGTTCATAGGATATAGAGGAAATACTTCTATCAGAGTGGATATAAGTAGGCATACCAGATATTGAAAAAAGCTATACTAGTCAATTTATTACTGTAGTTGGTCAT
>NW_020869524.1:0-40000 GCF_003789085.1 Penaeus vannamei | reverse complement strand
AACTGGTGATATAGGTAGTTCTTGTAAATGGCTTTTTTATTATTATTATTATTATTATTATTATTATTATTAGTATTATTATTTTATTGCTGGGTTTATGCCAACTTGGAAATGTGAGTGAGTTTCACCTGCCATGAAGTTCATTTACAAACAAGATGACAAAAATATCCGTGACTTACTCAAGATTTCTGCTTACAGGGAAAGGCAGATAATTTCTTAACACAGGGACAGCTGCTGCCAGATAATCTGGTTGGTGCCTGTGCTGAGGGTGGAGTTCCCATCATCATGAGAATGCAAGAAGGATACGACCACTCCTACTACTTCATGGCAACCTTCATGGCTGATCATTTTGACCATCATGCAAAATTTCTTAAGGCATAGGAAGCTAAAGAGCCTACTTTCCTAAAATTGGTATATGTTAGTACCGATTACATTTGGATGAATATTTAACAATAAAAATGTGTCCTTTCCTCTTAGTATTATTATCCCCATCCTCAAATGATAAAGGAACCTGGTCACCTATAACTTCGCAATTCTCATTCTTAAAGAAAAGATTGCAATTTAAAAGGTAAGTGTTCTATATATTTTGAAGGCATAAGATAAGCTGACAGGTATTTGATACTTGCTTTGATATTATGCATTATTTATCATGCAAAAAGAGTACTGGTTGGTGCAAGATCAATGCACTGGTTTGGTTAAAAAAGCTAGTTTGTTCACTATCTCTCCTACACATAACCTATATCTGTTCTTAAAGCTTAGACTGAATGTTAGAAATTAAAGAAAAATATCTAGAAAATAGTATGGATTGCATAAAAGTCTCGGCAATAAATCCTTAACCTTACTTAGTAGGAAAAAGGGTAGATGGCACACTAAAATGCCTGGAAAAAATAGAGAGGACCTTTATAATTCACGCTTCGCACTGGATGGTAGCTGGCAGAGTGCAGGGTGGCTGGTTAACTTGTACCCATCTTGAGCTTCAGCAGTCGTCCCCCCCAGTGATACCCACAGCACGCCTTTCCCCAGCATTTCTTTGTAAATGCAATGCTGCCATTAAGTATCTGGGGAGGGGGGACTGGCAAGGCCAGCCTCCCCAGAGCCATCCATTACACCTTGGGGCTGAGGGGCAGGAGTTGGTACAGAGCCAGGGTGTGTCCACACTGTTGGTCCTTGACTCAGTTCTGGGGCCTCCTGCAGCTCCGAGATCCCCCACAGTTTCCATAGGTGTCCATGAGGAGGCACTGCAGGAGTCTCGATGGCCCAAGGGAACCCCACAGGCGGACGTTGGGGCCCACATTTTGTCGCCCCCTTTCACATGGGGCAACCCCTCCAATCCCATGCCTGTTGTCGTTAAGGTAGGGAGGGCTTAGGAGACGGGGACCTCAGCCCTCGCCTCAACTAATTTTACATGGTCTTTTCTTCTCTTTTCCTTCTTCATCCCCTTCCTCTGTCCACATCCTAAAGTGTGAGAGCCGTGCTGAAAGAATGAAAGGCTGGCTCTGTCAGTCCTTAACTGCCATCGTACACTGTTTGCCATTTCCTCTTAACCGTTCTCACTACCATAGTAATTAACAGCTCTCCACTACCTTTGACATGTAACATATTTTGTCCTAATTGTCAACTCGTTTGTAACCTTTTTGCCACATTACTTTATCATAATTCTGTATGACCTTTTCTTAGATGTTGGTGACAGAAAAAAATTCAATAAATAAAAAATGACATGGGGGCAATGTCGGCGAGGGTGGCAGAGGTGGCATCCATCCGGAGCAACTGCCCGAGGTTTAACCTCGAGCTTGGAACATCCGGTCATTACGGCAGGATGATAGATTACCCCTGCCATCGTGGGAACTGAAACGGCTAGGAGTTGAGATGGCTGCCCGGAGGTGTGAAGACCTCGCAGAGGCACGATCCGTAATGGTGGGTACACCTATTACTGGGCGGCCGAGACAATGGTTACCATCTCCAGCCAACTTCAACTTTCGGTAGTAGAGGTATCTCCGGTCTGAGTCTGAAGCATGCTTTTGGCTTTGTGTTTCTTATTGCTGTGTACGCTCCTGCCGATATTTATGAACTTGAAGAGAAAGATGCGTACTGTGGCAGAAAATGCCCCCGGCTAGACATTTGTATTGTACGGGGTGATTTCAATGTGGTATCCGGCTGTGATCGAGCTGGCTACGAGATGGGTGTTGGTCCCCTTGGCTCGGGAGCTGATCTCAGTAGGCTCCTCCTCTGGGACTTTGCTAGGTCCCAGAGATTGAGTATTTCTGGCTCCTGGTATCGCTGGACTTGGTATAGTAATACAGATACTATGGCCAAGGAAATTGATCACATTCGTGTTAGCACTCACTGGAGGATCCTTCAGAAAAGCACGGGTTTACAGGAGTGCTGAGTTGTAGCGATCCTACGGGTCCACTTCAAATCCCTCTGTCTCTCCAGTGGCCACTCCAGGGTGTTTCATATGGACAGATTAAGGGAAAAGGAGTGTATATGGAGGTTCGATGCAACAATTTCTGATCGGTTAACAGTGCTTGAAAACCTGATTGCCCCTGTAGCTCTATAGGAGCTCTATAATCCTATAGGCGTGAAACACGATGCAGCGCATGAGTCCATAGACGAACGCCC
This sequence comes from Penaeus vannamei, assembly GCF_003789085.1. Classification (NCBI taxonomy): domain Eukaryota; kingdom Metazoa; phylum Arthropoda; class Malacostraca; order Decapoda; family Penaeidae; genus Penaeus; species Penaeus vannamei. Next base: position 37,381 of record NW_020869524.1, on the reverse strand, counting down.
GAGGACAAGGCAGAATTTCATCTTCCTAAAGACACTGGAGACCACACATGCGTGTCGAATGGCAAGTCTGAATGGAAATCGGGATTTGCGCCGTTCCTTGGTGCGCAGGGCTCGGACTCTGCCGAGAAGGGATAAGGAATCCTCGATACAGACTTGCGGGGAGGACGCTGATGTCACAAAGATTAACTTACCTTGGTAGTGCAGTCCATGTCTCTGGGCAGTCAGACCAGGTAGTCCGTATTGGTCTGGCAGCAGGAGCCATGAACTCAAGTCAACAAGAGTATTTGGAGGTGCTGTTACCTATGCAGAAGGACGAAGTTGCGTGTCTTCGAGGCCTTGATGCTGCCATTTTACTCTATATAAGTGAAACCAGGACGCTATCTGGTGCCGTGGAGTCACATCTCGATGCCTTTTGTATCAAGTCCCTTTGCTGGATCATAGGGTACAGTTGGCAGGACCATGTGTCCAACCGACGACTGCACCATGAGACTGGCATGAAACATGTTATTTGCTTGATCCATGAAAACTGTTTCACTGTGGATGACCCTGCCCATCAGGTTGTCTCTCTACAAGACAATCCTGCGTGAAGGAGGCCCGTGGGAAGACCCAGGAAGTCATAGCTTGGGCAGCTCGACCAGACCTGTTGTGAAGAGCTAGAGATGGACCCAAGACCTGCCTGACGACTCGAGGTTGGAAGCGAAGGATGGGTGTAGTTATGCGCCCAAGTCGGCGTCATCTCCTTTGATGATGATATACATATATGTATATATAGATAGATAAATAGATGTATGAATGATATATATATTTATATAGATATATATAGATATATGAATAGATGTATGAGTGATATATATATTTATATAGATACATATAGATATATAAATAGATGTATGAATGATATATATATTTATATAGATACATATAGATATATAAATAGATGTATGAATGATATATATATATTCATATAGATACATATATATATAGATATATATGCATATATATATATATATATATATATATATATATATATATATATATACATATATATATATATATATATATATATATATATATATATATATATATATATATGTATATATATATATATATATATATATATATATATATATATATATATATATATATATATATATATATATATATATATATATATATATGTATATATATATATATATATTATATATATATATATATATATATATGTATATATATATATATATATATATATATATATATATATATATATATATATATATATATATATATATATATATATTATACCTCGCAAGGTCAATTGTCACAAATTGTCGATTCAAGGTCAAAATATTGCTCTAAAGGTATGGAACCTAGAATTGTTTTAAATATAAAATAAATGTCATATTGTTATTCCCTGTGGTTTAATCTTTACAAATATACTTCATTTTTGAAAATCGGACCAGTGATTACAGAGTTATATATACATACTTATATATATATATATATATATATATATATATATATATATATATATATATATATATATATGTGTGTGTGTGTGTGTGTGTGTGTGTGTGTGTGTGTGTGTGTGTGTGTGTGTGTGTGTGTGGTGTGTGTGTGTGTGTTGCGTGTGTGTCTGCGTGTGTATGTGACATGAGTGCGTGTTTGGGTGTGCATGTGTGTGTATGTTTATATATGTATGTGCATGTGTATGTGTATGTATGTATTGTGTATGTTTATTTGTTTGTCTGTGTGTGTCTTTATGTGTGTATGTATGTGCATGTGTGTGTGTGTGTGTGAATATATACGTATGTATGCGCATGTTTGTAGTGTGTGTCCTTATTTGTACAGTTTTACAAATATATTATATGAAATATGAAATATCATTTGATGAAATCTAAATATATATATATATATATATATATATATATATATATATATATATATATATATAATATATATACATACATATATATATATATATATATATATATATATATATATATATATATATATATATGTGTGTGTGTGTGTGTGTGTGTGTGTGTGTGTGTGTGGTGTGTGTGTGTGTGTGTATATGTATGTATGTACGTATATATTCATATATATATATATATATATATATATATATATATATATATATATATATATATATATATATGTGTGTGTGTGTGTGTTGCGCGTGCGTAAGTATGTATATGTACACACACACACACACACACACACACACACACACACACACACACACACACACACACACACACACACACATATATATATATATATATATATATATATATATATATATATATATATATATATATGTGTGTGTGTGTGTGTGTTTGCGCGTGCGTAAGTATGTATATGTACATATATATATATATATATATATATATATATATATATATATATATATATATATATATATATATATATATATATATATATATAAGTATGTATATATATATATATATATATATATATATATATATATATATATATATATATATATATATATATATATATATATATATATATATATATATATATTCGTGCGTGTGTGTGTGCGCCCGCGCGTGAAAAAGAGAGAGAGTGCCTTATATCATTTGATTTTTATGCATACATTTGTGACACACATTGTACAGACACTTGAAAGAGGCGGGTCGGGAAATCGTGCCATCTAGCGGTTGAAAGAGAAACACCCGGGCGCTGCCACCCCGAGGGCGCTCCGCTCATTGCCGCAGAGTTCCAGCTGCTCCACTTCTGCTCGGAGACCATTTGCTCCAGCCTCCCCTTAGATCCGCAGGTTCATACGCCATTACCACCGTCTTTCGCCATGGGTCTCGACGACATTGTGCTCCGCAACGACGACCCCGAGGTAAAGGAGTAACGGGTTTGGCCCTTTATTTACAGGGAATTAAGGGAAGGAAAGTGTGGCCGGCGAATGGAAAGTCGGGACGTGAGTTTACATTCAGGTCGACCGGTTGAAAGCATTACATCATGGCACCAGCTGATCATTAAAACCAATAATAGGTAGAAGGGTCACTCTTTGTAAGTTGGTGGTAGATATAAAACCTCTGTTCGTAAAGGATAATAAGAGAAATTAAGTATATATTCTGTTCTATTCGGTATCGATGTGTTTCAGTGTTTTCGCCATAAGCCTATTAATAGTAACAAAATTTCTTGTCATTAGTTATAGGTAGAAGTATCTGCCTCAGTTGTTTAGCTCTTAAAGGGTAGGGAATCAAGGAAAAGATGCGTAGAGGGAAAGAAAGGGCAAATTTGCCTTATAAGATGCATTTTTAACCCCGATAGTAGGAGGAAGCACGAGCATTTTATCCGACATCTTGGCTATCTGGGAAAGGTCAGGAAATATCTGCTATACATGACCGAGTTCTATAGAGTTTAAACTAGTTCTGTTGACTGATAATTGACCATAATGAGGTGAATAAGTTATTATTTTCCTCCCAATACATTATGTTGGTATGTTGGCCTTTGTTAGAGCTCCTAAGGCATGTAGGCCATTGTGATTGAGAGAGACTGTGAAAATTATCTTTGATATACACTTACAGGATGATAATGATATTGTGAAGCAGTTTTTGAGGCAAAATTATAGTTTCACCCAACCAATGATGGTAATTTTTTCATAGAACCATCCCACCTCATAAATATTTTCTTTAAATCCAATGATTAATGCTGTAGAATCTGTGAATCTGTTGTCTATTTCCATCACGTATGACTGGTTCAGGAAATAGATAAATTTTGTGTTTTGGAACAAGCTGCTGAAAAGTATTTAAGGTATTTTGCTTAGATTTCATAATATGTACAACGAAATGTGGGTGATTAATGATGCATGATGTCATTAGAAACCTGTAAAAGTCTAAATTAAATAAATACCATTTAAACATTGATAAGAAGTGTTATTATATGAAATACAAGCCTAAATTTTTGTCCAGACAACAATAGAAAACCCGAATAATAAAAAAAACGAGCCAAACTTTCTCCGATGGAGAGCAAACGAAATATCGATAAAGTAAACAAGCGCAACACACAATGTATACAAACTCGATATCCGATGCACATAATATTTTAAACTATATAGAAGGTAAATATCATGAGAACCTAAATAACAAAATCTTAACAGATAAAAAATAATCCCCCACCCAACACCTCTTATCAACACGATGTCTAATTATTTAAAATCAATAAAAAATATAAAACGCATACCATCAATGTGGAGGGTACAAATGAGCTGCGGCAAGGAGGAACTGATGAAATCTTTTGTTTTCAGCCAGGTATGCCATCATAAATATTGCCCTGGCCAAATATCGGCGAAGTGGTAACTACTACTGCTGAAGCAGGACACTTTGGCTTTGGCCTCCCTTCATTTACACTCGATCGTATTGATATGTCCTTTACTTTTGGGGTAAACAAAATTGTATGAATGATTCACAGTTAAATGTTGATAGCCCTCTTTTTCTAAACAGTTGTATGCCTTCCAACAATCAAAGAGCTGAGAGTCACACGTCAGCACGGGTACGAGAAAAAATTTCCCACTCTTGCGTCATACCCCTCCAAAAACCCACTGACCTCCAATTACACGACCTACGTTATATTTCCATTTACCAAATTTAGATTCATCAATCTCAATAATTTCCCCTGACCCACCTATTTTGTCATATTGATTCTCAAAACTCCAATGAATTAGAACCTCCCAACAGAAGCTCGCCCAATCGCAAATAAGTCTTGTTTGGGAAATTAAAATCACTCCGTGCAGATTCGTAAGAAAACCTCTCTCTCAGATATAAATTAACAAATTTTAAATTGGTTTCAAAATCGAGCTTACCATTATCAAACCAGGTGTTCTTAAAAAGTGATATCTTGAAATTGCACCTAACTTTTCGATTAATATTATTTTTTTATTTTGTGTGTACTTTGTCGCACAGGAATGAATATATATTTTTGGTCTAGCCGGCATTCATTTTCACATTTGGGGCACTGTAGTGACCCCAGGAGGAGACTATGTGATCGGCAAAGATCGAGCAAGAGGGTGGCCTCTTCATAATTTTGCCAGAATTGCCCGTACCAACCATAAAATATTTATTTAATAACACTGTATTTGGGAATTGGGATAAAAGCTACAAATTATATGTTTATAAAATGTCAGATTCATAAAATATTATTATTAAATAAATATTGAAAGTATTATAAAAACTTACCCCATGTCACACTGAGCACAAAAACTGCAGGTTGTTGAACGTAATTTACATTGTGTTTTGTTCCGACATGGGAGGCAAACAATGTAAGGAAGCAGTCCCATTGTTAGATTTTTAATAGTTAATCAAGGTTATCATAACGAAATTATACTTCATAATATACCTACATTATATAAAATAAAATTGATAATGCTTAAGCATTAAATTAATAGAGGAAATGTTAGTAGAAATATGAATAAATAATAAATAATAGATTAAAATATAAGTAATCAATACATTGAAAGTGGTGCACAGAAAATGTTACCTTCATAGAAAATGCAGTTGCCTAGTCATGGCAACTTCAATTGCTATATTAGGCTGGTTTATTGGTCAATACATTTTTGGGGGGTTTGGAATGTAGTTTTGCTGAAAGGTGGGTTGAGTTCCTGTAGAGTTTTTGAAGACTGTAGAATTTAAAAGATGATTGTTACGTTCAAGGATTTTCATTGGCTGAATTTTGCATTTTTTGTGCTGGTTTTATGCATTTTTGATCTTAATTATTCTTATTTAATCCTGTCATGATGGAAAAGACTTGCCATGAGTGTACAAACCTCTTTGAGTGTGATTTGACTCATTTGGCGCTTAGAAGGGGGCTATAGCATTATTCCCACCGATAAATAAATGTGGAATGTAATGTGCGTAAGCAGTGACTGGAAGAGTGTTAGCTCCAGGGAGGATACAATTTCCATGCTGCGCACCGTATTCTTGGACTACATAGAGAGTATGATATGGAGTCTGTGCAAGGAAAATAAGTAATTAACATCTGGATAAAACAAATCAAAAGACAAATATGGACATTAGAAAATGGTTGCTTAAGCAAAAAAAAAAAAAAATTACACAAAATAACGTTTCAAAGGGGAGGCACAGAGTCTTGTCACCAATCATGGGTGATGCCGTTACTATCAGGAAAAAAAAAACAAACTCCGTCAAATGAGCCAATGAAGTGGAAATAGTTGCAATAGTGCCACCTGCTACTTTGTCCACAACAGCCATATCCTGTATGTGTATGCCACCCTGTGTCATAAGGATTAAGAACTTTGGCTTTGTATGTGTGTTGTGGACTTGAGCATGTAATGGTGATATGCAGCAGATATTTTTGTCATATTAACAGTAATGCCATACAAGAAAAAAATAGAATTTTTTTTCAGATATATAATGTACAAAGTAAACTGTACATGAAATTAAATTGAGGACTTCCTGATAACAGTTGTCACATTTTATGATTGTCATGTGAATATTTTGTAGTTTTCCTTTTTCTGTCTCTAAATTGTTTTTTGTCACATTTTATTTTGTTTAATTATATGTTCTTTAAAAGGAGTTGGTCCATTACAACAAACTTTTTTTTATTCAAAGCCCTCCCTCTTTAAAGTCTCTTGTAAACAAGGTTCTCATGATATATTTCAATCTTTTTCAGGAGGAGGAGGAAGAGGAGGAGGAGGAGGACTTAATAGTAAGTTCAATTAATTTTGGTTGCTGTAATCTGGTTATTTCTGTACATTTATGAAGTACATGTAGTGGTCTCACTCTTCTTTGAATAATACCTCCTTCATTTACAGGACCCAATGGATGCTATTAAAGAAGCATGTACAAATACCAAACATTGTGCAGAACTTGGGGAAGCATATTCTAGCTGCAATGATCGAGTAGGTTCAAGATCAAAAACAGAAGAAACATGCTCTGAAGAACTATTTGACCTTCTACACTGTGTTGATCATTGTGTAAGTAACCTTTGTTTTAGAGTTGTTAGGGGAGAGAGGGAGAGATTTTGCATTGATTTCAGGTGATAAATATATTAGTGTCTAATGTAGAAGCAAGTTGAGGTAAATATAGGGGTGATTATTAACAGTGACTAGTTACAACCACATTTTGGCTTAAATATTTTTTTTATTCATGTGAATGCCTTTAATTCTGCTATGGATCTTTTCAAATATTTAATACTGATCTTTTGACTATTTCAGATGGCATCTAGTTTATTCCAGAAGCTGAAGTAAGCAAGGTCCCTTCATTTGAACATTTTTAATTTAAGAATATTATTTGTGTTTGAAGCACAGATAGAAACAAGATCACTGCCATGTGGCAAGTAAGAAGTCTAGTATCACACTGATGTCCTCACTAGAATGGACCAAATTGTGGAGTCTGATTTTATCCTGGCCTAGATAATGTATATGAATGTAAATAACCTTTGCTGCATAAATTATGTGAACCCTGTTGGGAATAAACATTTCATCTATGTTTTGGATATTATATATTACCCTTTCTATCTTTTTGAGGAAGTGCCTGAAAAGTTCATCAATCACAAGGAAATAGAAATGTTAGTAATTAATAATTGCATAACATTGGGAAATGAAACTGAAAAGAAAGAAAAAAAAAAAAAAAAAAAGTTTTGTTCCTGTTTTTGACAAAACAAATACAAATTTTATATTTTAATAAATTTTCAAAAAGAGCTAAAATGTAAGGCAGAATAATGGACAGTTTAATTTCTCACAATCTACAACACCTGAAACCAAAAGGTGAAAAAAATGCCAGATTTTAAGTTGGGGGCATAGATAATTAAGTACCAGGAGTCCTTGCACAATCACAAATTTGATTTATGGGCCTATAAATTTTTATCTAACTAGTACAGTTCATTTGAGTTATTTTCTGCACATAATGAAGAATAAGAATATACTGACAAAAGTAAGGTAAATGGTAACTTGAAAAGGTAAACACTGTACCCATAACTTGCTATGCTATTTACCCAACTTCTAGTATGAAAATATTGCTTAGGCTGGTTAGTTGAGATGAAGACCAAGATCCAAGGCAGGGGTAATCCCCCATGTTGGCCCTCAGTCTTCATCTGAACACCCCTCCCTACAACCAGCATCGGATTGGGGAGAAGGTGTAGACAATAGTCTCATGTCCAACAGAATTTGCCTAGAGTACTGCTTGCTGTTCATAACCAAATGTGTGGATGTGGCTGCCATTTACCAGTCTAATTAATAAACGGATGCATTCATCCACAGACCCAAGTTGTTTGTGACAGGATAGTGTTCCTTAGAGGATATTTTCATACATAATCTGTTTTAGTATTTATTTTAATGTTAGTTATTTATTATGAATGTTTGAGGTATTTTGCACTACATATATCCATTTTTTCTTTTCTGAATGAGCATAAGGCTGTATGGGAAATTGTGTTCTCAACCATAAAGGGAAATCATATTTCATTACTAGTTAAGGCAGCAGTTTAGTTTTGCCAACCATCGCCTGGTTTACAGTAGTCACCCTTCTCAACATTTTGGCTGAAAGTCCATGCTACACATTAACCTTATTCTGATTATCATACAGACACTCATCTATCATCAGCAAGTAAATATTTAATTCAATAAATAGTCTTTTCAATGCAAGTATAGCATTATGTCAAAAGGGGTTTTGCATTAAGAATCATTAATTTGGAATATTAAAACTGTACCCACATGGAAGGAGTTTTAAAGTTTGTTCTACTGAGTCTGCTACTCTGGTGTTTGGAATAAAATTATGTATATAATGCTTAATCGTTCAAACATTTTATTTTATTAAAGAGAATGTCCCCTACAGAAATAAATGTGACCAGATTCATTTGGCCAGACAAGCAGCATAGTAAATTGGAAAATATTTAATTTGCCTTTTTAATTAATGCTATTTCCATATTTACAACACATTATAATATGTATGAACTTCTTGTATATGAAAACCAGTAGACAGTATCTGAGCTAACACACCTATCAGAATCTGAAGGTATATTAAAATACAGCTTGATCAACTTTCTTTTATACAATATGTACAGGAAAAATTGCAGTGAGTCATTGTTCAGGTTGTAGTTGAATCTTGTTTTAGAACTTCACCATAAGTTGTATACATTGCAAAATTACATGATACATATACTTGGAACTCAATATACAATAAGAAAACAAATAAATTACAATCAAAGCTCCTCTTTTCTTTTTTCTTTTCCCCTTAAAATTGCATTTTTAAACAAATCACAGTACAATTTTACAGCTGAAGGAGTGTCGTCATTTCCAGGGACAGGGTATGTGATAAGGTTTGGGTTACAATTCGTATCGACAATACCAACAGTAGGAATCAACATCTTTGCTGCATCTCTGACTGCAGTATGCTGAGTGAGGACATTGTTCAAGGTATTAATAAAGATTACAAGGTCTGGTAACCGAGTTTCACATCCAAACTGGATGGTTGAGTTCGTGAGGATTCCTCCTTGCCAAAATCTGGTGTGAGCATACTCGCCACAATCTTTGGCCGTGTTTTCTACCAGATGCTGGAAATAAATACCAATAAATTAGCTTACACTCCTGATAATTATTATAGGGCACCATGATGAAAGACATTGTTTTCCATTTTACAAGGGATATCACTTTAATCTATTAGACAGCTTATTAAGTGTCTGACAGCATGAAACTTCTTCAATCTGAAGTTTCTGCAAGTCCGATGTGTGCTGGTGCCTAAATAACTAAAGAGTGATCTTGAAATTCTGGTTATGGCTAGAATATTTTTTTAATTACATATTAAATTATGCAGTTGCAAGTTTAAAATGTTAGGTCTCTCAACTAAATTAACTATGATACATGGCTATTAAAATGTCATAATTTTTTTATGTAAAACTATAAAGAGGCTAGACAACAAATTAGTTCAAAACATACCTGAAATTGTGGATTCCTACAGACAAAAAGTATGATTCCTCCACGGTAAGCTATGTGAGCTGTGAAGTTCAGAGCTTCACGTAAATGTTGCGATGTCTGGTCAAGATCTATGATGAGATGACCAAGGCGAGACCCAAAGATGAAGGGATGCATGCACGGATCAAGAGACCCCTCTTTGTGTCCTAGGTGAACTCGGGCTTTGAAAAGGTCTTCTACAGTAAATAAACTGGCAACTTTAAAATAATCTGGATACTTCAAAATTGCCCTCATTTGTTCTTCTTGAACATCTGTTATATAAAAGAGTGAAGAGAAAAGTAAGTAATAAAATTAAGGGTAAGAACTATAACCCTGTCTACAAAAAATTATGTCCACATTATTATTGCCATAGTAATTTCAATCTATAGAGAAATTATCAGTTGGATCCTCACCTACCTGAGCCACTATCATTTTCCTTCTCCATCAGCTGTTGTTGGCTGAGTGCAGGTCTGGAGAGTGATGAGAGCTGGCATCTTTGAATGCCACGCAAAAGTCCGGCTGGAGACACAATTTCATGTTGTACATTAAGAAATCATTTAAAATCCTTACAAATGATATCTACCATTTTACATAAAAAAGCACTGAAAAAATGAGTAGATACAATTATCTCAACCTATAGATAATACTTTGATTTACAATGTAGTGACACAGATTGCTAAAAATCATTACTTTTCTAATCATACAAATGGATATACTTGTATATCTACATGACAACTTATAAAGTGATAATGGCAAATAAAAAACACATCAGTAAATATAGGTCAATATCAATACTGGTAACTGTACCAGCATTGATGTCCAATTTGGCAATAATATTTTCTTATCAAATTAATTTGCCAAAACAGTGAATTGGTCATTAAAAGGAAGATAATAATAATAATGATAATGAATAAATAAAGTCCTGAATAATGCAGTAAAAGAAATAAGAAAAAGTAATATAATCAACAACATTACTGCTCTGCCTGTATCTACAAACTAAACAAATAGGTATGCATTACAGATGGCAAAATTCAAAATGTATGAATTGACACAATGGATAGCAAATTAGCACTTGTCATTTTACTTTGATCTTTTTTTTTTTATACAACCTTGCTGTTCTTCAGTCACTTTAAATGATGAATTACACAATGTATATTATAGTATTCCCCATTTAAAGATTTCACTACAATCCAATCCTACCTCTCTCCTTCCTTCTCCCACCTTACTCTTGCCATCCCTAAAACTTATGCATGACCACATCCTTAAAATAATTTGAAAAAGGTGCATGTCTATAAAATCCTTTTACTCACAATCATAACACTTGGACAACCTGTATACTCAACTACAAGGAAAATCAGACACAGGTAGATAGATATAGTATGTGTGTGTGGAGGGGTGGGTTGGTTCGTTGGGTCTGTAGGTAGTGTAAATGGTCTGTAAGAGTGAGTGAGTGAGTGTGTGTGAATTTCAGATTTACATAAAAGTAAAATCAGAGCTTGAAGAACTGATCACATACAATACATACATATCATTAACACACTAAAAAGTGACAATTCTACATACCAAAACCACAAATCTATTACCTACAGAGAATAAGCCACAGCACAAATACAAGTAATGGTGATATCCTATGGTGTGCCGCTTCAGAAGTCACTGAAACTACACTATCAAAATTATGTTTTTTCTGCTTCTGTTTCCTCTTATTTTTCTTTTTCCTGCGTCTCTTTGACTTTTCTGGTATATCAGGATCAGTTCTGTTTAACCAAATCAGTGTTACATTTCTTTCTTCTGAAACTGTATCACTAACACTTAGATTTGAATCATTACTGACTGCAGATGAAACATCTTGAGGTATCACATGTATTTTTGTTCTGGAACTTTTGTGGTCAAAAGAGCAGTCTTCTGCTGAATCGTAGTCTATGGTTTCATCGCTTTTGTCTCCTCGATTCTCCATATAAATGCATTGTGGAAATTGTATCATATCATTCAGAAAACAATTTATACAACTTACTGCAATTTCACTGATTCTGTACCATCCAGTGGTTTTCAAGATTGCTACAGTCAAAGGGTCAATAACAACAGTTCTAGACTCTAAGCTCCCAGGTGTCATTACAGAAAAAGCACCTGAAAAAAGCTCCGCTGGCCAGTGTATCCCTGTTCTAGTTGTGGCCAAAGCTACTCCTCCAGACGTGGTGAGAGGAGAGTCATTCCCATCAAGGGTATCATTTCTATCATACATGTCATATTCTTGCTCAGGTACAGAACCATCAGTATATTCAAAAGGTTCCTCTACACCAAAACTCTGGTTGTATGAGCTACAATCTACCGTCTGATTTAAGTATTCTTTAAGTCGCAATGCTGCTACTGTTAACTGTGGTGACTGAACAATGATCTCTTTCTCGCCTAAAACCTTAAGGACATCTCTCCTTTTCCAACACAGGAGATATTGATTTTCAACCATTAATGGGCTAGACACATTCAAATTTTCCAATGAAGTATGTGGGTCTCTTTCTCCGTCACATTCTATGAATTCCATTATACTTCTATAATTGAAACCCAAAAGATGTATTACCTCATGGACAATTATCCGCTTCAACAACACGGGTGTCAGTTCATACAAGCGGTCTTTACATACTGTTACTGTTCCAGCTAAAGGCCGCCCACTCCTTTCACCACCAACCAGTGTTGTGCTAAAACGGCATGTTGATGAAACGGCATGTGAATGGCTGCAGAATGTATCAGAACTGGACATTACATAGAGTATGAAGTTTGTGCCATTCCTGAAGCCCTTTCCTTCTGGTAGGGAGTCAGAGTTACAGCGAGGTTCATCCTTGCTGAAGACCTTCAATCCCTCCAGGTGGGCCTCGGGAATGAGAGCCTTCCCGCAGTAGTCCCCTGTGTACCTTGCAGACACTCCAGCACACTTGCCAACATTAGGGCCCTCAGTGTAGAGGGCCACACAAGCCCTCATGTCTCTAGGGAGGCGGAACACAGGCCCTACATCAGCATGTTTCAATCTCACTACTTGAGACATGTAAGCCACAGCATGTCTGATCTCCTCCTGTACAGTTGGCGCAATTGAGCTATCTACAAACTCAATATGAATCCTGAGCTCTTTTCCTCTGTGTGTGTGTGATGTCGCCTGTGATCTCGCCGCCAGAGATATCATCAGCAACAGAATAAAAGGTACTTCCATCTCTGGGCACTACGCAGGGAGTTGTGTCTACAATTAGCATATCTGCCACGATTTCGGGACATGAATGAGGTCTTTGTCCTTAGCAACATCCAATCAGCTTCTCTCACCCACTAACTCATAGCAAAAAGAAAGAAAAAAAAGAAAGAAAAAAATGCGTCTGGCCGACTACTACTACAGACAACTGACCAATACTCGTGAAGTGATCAAGGACGATGCTGTTTCCAAGACGGACTTTATGACATGTGCGTCTATAGGCTTACGACAAGGCCTTCCAAGAGAACAGAGTGGTGTGGGTACAATACTTACAGCTTAGGTAACGCGAGAGTCTCCTGCTACACGCCGCCATCGCCAGAAGAGGAGTCAGAGAGGGAGATGACGGCCGTAACTCAGACCTCGGCGAAATGTTGCACGTCTCTGCGGCGCTGATTTCGCTGCACACGGGTAGATGGCGTTTGGCCCTGCTGGTCCTCGCACATTTATCTCTTCTACTTCTTCTCTCTCTCTTTTTCTTTCTCTCTCTCTCTCTCTGTGTCTTTGGATAAGGCTCTTTTCAGGTCTTGTGCTCTCCTTGCCTACAGATTTATTTTTTCTCATTCTTATTTCAACCGTGTTTCATCGCAGCCTCTTAAGAAAAAAAAAAAAAAAAACGATAATCAGACTGATTAATAACCTCTAATGAAGACATTTCATTATTCAATTTCCAGAAATACTTGGCATTATCCCCGGTATATTTCCAATATTCGTGAGATTTCTTCCTTCATTAATAGGTTTTTAGACTAATCGTATCTATATTCCCTGGGTCTTGTTTCCTGGAGTCCTCCATCGGTAGTCTCAAGGTTTTCTTTTATTATTTCTTGTTATGTTCTCTGTTCCATATGATATATTACTATTATTATTCATGAGACGATTCCTCGTTTTTATTGCGCTTCTCACTCGTCACTTGTTCCCGTTTCTAGAGAGTAAACAAACCAAATGTTGCGCCACCACACATAGACTATGCAAAAGTCTAAAACCCTATAAAAGAAGAAAGAAGAAAGAAGAAGGCAATACCTGGGAGGAAAGACCCAAGAAAGTATTATCTAGACTCTTCAGCAGTGACAGGTCAACACGATGTCAAGTGCCAAGGAGGTCACGAGTCAGGAGAGAGAAGTGACAGAAGAGAATGAGAACATCATCTTCAGTGGCGAGAATGTGACGGATTTGTGTCTCCAGGACCAAGGGACAGAGGACAGTCTTCCCCTCCTGAAGAAGGTGAGCAGGAGGTGGAAGGCCCTACCCGCGCAGGGAGATGACGTTACCATAAAGGACCCCAAGCTGAAGCAGGGGTATCTGGGGGACTTGAGGAAGAAGTCAGTCATTGAGCTGGAAGATGTGCTCAGAAGGCAGGATACCATTCTCAGCAATAAGTAAGTGAAAGTCAGTCGGTATTCACAAAGGGTCATACAATTTGAAACTTGTTTGTAACAGAAAAAATCTTTGACTCCACAATTTGGCTTAACTATTTATGAGTCAGACTGTAGAGTATTTTTCTTGCACAGCGAATCCATAGGCACACACAGAGAGTTTTTGAATTGACGTTTGTTTTCACTAGGTGCTTGTTGCTAGGCTTGTTTGCTGCGCGTTACTGAATTGGTCTATTCTAAACATGTACTCAGTTTGGTATGACTCCTCACAAAATGTCTATGCAGAGTTTACATTTACAGTTTACAGAGTTTTGTTCTTTTATTGGTAGTAGAACAGATGTGAATTAGTATGTTGAGACATTAGGCAAGCCTCATATTTCATGGTCCTTACTACTCAGAATGGAAAGTATGGCACTTTTCGACAAGATTTCGGGTGTGCATGAAAAAAATTTGAAGTGTGCAGTGTGCAACGGTTACCAAGTGTCCATTTCAAGAGTGCACATCCTGAAACTTTTCAGATAACAAAATGCTTGAAAGTCCTGTAATCTGAGTAAATTCCTCATTCCATAATGATGTTACATTTTTATATTGATCATAGACTACTGTAAATCATTCAGGTGTGCAACCAGGAACTCAAACAAAAATCTTTGGTGCACAACTGGTATTGATGTAAAGCCTGTTATATAGAAGTTATGTAGAGAAAATGATGGTAATTCTTCAAAATATGGACACCTCACCAGAGAGCAAGTCCCCAACTCCATGTCACAATATTTACAACAATTTAAGTTGCTGTGAGTGGGTGTGCCCTTTGGACACTGCCCATGGGGAAGGTTGATGTTAGGGTCCACCCCAAATACCTGTTGGCAAACATTATCTTCTCATCGCTATGCATGGCAAAATAGAGTTGAAACAGAGGGGCACTAAGTAGTTTTAGCCTTTCAGCGACACTTTCTGCAGTCTTTTTCCTATATAAATGGCATTACTATTCATGTCTGCAGATCATTTCTTAGGAAGATGGCTGCAACTTTTTTCCACTTTAATTATATTAACTTTTTTCCACTTTCATTATATGATCTTCAACTTGCCAAAGCTTAGTGTGTCTGTACCATAAAGTTTAATTAAAATGATATTTTTCAGAACACTGCTGGCTAACCTTCCAGACAGGGGTGAACGCCTTAGAGGAAAGAGAAATGAAGTTGCTAAGGCTCTTGAGGAAGTGAGAGAAAGGGAGTGGAATTTGAGAACTGCATATCTTCCTGTTGATGTGCAAGCACTAGGTTTGTATAACTTTACTAATAGGTCTTACAGAAAAAGAATTTATTGTTACAGATATATCCTTTTTAAATTATGATTATTACTATAGATATTATGTTTTGAGGAAACCCATTTCCTTTACTGATTAAATATTACAGAATGGAGAGGCATCAATTGCAATGAAAGTCAGAGAGTTACAACCTCTAAACAGCAAAAAGATGATGAAATTGATAGTGATGATGAAAATTTAGACCCTCTGGAGCTCATGGCTCAGCACTCTTCTTGCATCAAGAAAAAAAATCACAGAAAGTCCTGGTAAGTTCATCAGGACAGTTATGTTTGCATTATGTGTAGAAAGGTAGTTCAAGGATAATGAGAAGGAGAATACTGGAAATATATGTTTTAATTCTGTCATGGATGACATGAAATACATGGCATGTCTACTGTAATTTTAGTCAATTGAGTTTACACATAGATGGCTCCACTAGTACTTAGTCACCAATGAGTCAGTTACTGTTCATATCTATCTCACCTGTTTACCCTTTTCCTTGATTTTCAGAAAGATTTTAAAGTTGTTACTAGTATTAATATATATCCATCTGTTTATTACAAAATTCACACAAAAAACTGTAATCAGTGGACCAAGATTAGATACCTTTTTATGTTGTGAAAGAATAGTCAGTGTTAGAATGTTCTGTTATTTGTGTTTACAACTCTTTTGAAATAACACTTAATTAAATGTTGCATATTGCTGGATTAAAATCCTTTTTTTCCCTTTAGCTGCTTTCCCTCTCTTCTTCTTGCTCTTTTCTCACTTCTTGCTTCTCCATTGCCATCTATTCTCCTCTCTCTTTTATTTTAATAAATTATTTAATATAAATACCTAGGTCTGAAGAGGAAGATCCAGCAGATGTTATATCCCGCGAACTGAAGCAGATGGAACTGAGAGATGCACTAGAGTCTGCAAACAATGAAAAAGAAAAAAACAATGAAGGGAGAGGTGAAAGCTCTACACATAGAAAACACTTAGGAAATGAAGAGGAGGGTATTCAGAATCAAGTCCCTAGCCATTCTGCACTTGATTTTGGTACAAAACGTATTCAGATGGTGGAGTTACGACGGTTAAGAAATGGTGAAATCAGAGAGCCTTTCAAACCATATAGGTATGATTGACAGTGTTTTAAGTCAGTATTTCATGTATATAACTTATGCCTTTTTACTTGAAAGCTTAGATATGTGATGAAAGGTAATAATTAGCTTCTTAATGAGAATTAGATAATTAAGTATTCAGTACTTTTTAAAGTGTGCTAGTTCTGTTAGTAATGTATAATATGACAGTTCACCATAATATATATATCTCACTTTGAAGAATGCAGGTTTTATTTTGAACTATTTGTTTATACTATCCATGATCTACTTTTTCAGACGACTTGAACATCCCCAGCCTATTCCTGGTCTGCAACAAATAATAGATAGTCATCGACCAAAGTCAGATCGCCAAGCCAAAATGATATCACTACAAGAGTCTATAACCCTAGAACGTAGCTATCTCTCCAAAATGAAGGTAAGTGATCACAAGTGTTTGATGGCTATGAATATTTTGAAACATTTTTTTAATCCTTCCACATTTTCATTATCTTCAGTTGTTACTCTTATAGTCTGAAAATACTAAATTTACTAATGAAAATGATTGCATTCATTTTGTTTTATAGATGTTTTTTTTTTTTCTTTTCTTTTTAAGGAGAGAGAGCTGAAAAAGACAGTGGAAGCACTTGCACAGATGAAAGATGCAAAAATGGAAATTGGATTACCTCCCAAAGCATCATCGTTGAAGTACAGGGATGTCAATGTTGGAAAGCATCTCTTGGATTCAGATGAAGAGGATATTTGTTACTTACCTGCTCATGCAGATGATTATGATGATGATGAAGAAGAATTTTATGGAGGTTGATTGTTAACATTTTCAAGATTAAAATGTGTACCACAAGTGGACTGCATGATTAATCCTTTGGCTCTGGGCTCTGTGCACCCACTCACCTTTTCACAAGTGAGCTTATTTTTAAAATTTGAATTCCCAAGCACACAGAAATTGACTACAGACAAGACAAACATAGATAGTATGTTTTACCGATTACTGCCTTTGTAGATGTCATAGTTTAGGGTGCAAAGTATTGCGTAAGGGAAGCAGGTACACAGTTATAGCCAGGATTGGTAGAAGTGGAAGTCAAACAACGCATGTTTACACCTAGATGCTAGATGGGCAAGGCTAAGGGTGTCTATGGAAAACATTAATTTTGGATATATGAAAAATATAATAATGGTTAATGGTTAATGGTTTAGATAAATGTGCTAGACATCTAAGGTCATATAGCACTATAGGAAAGTATAGTAAAGGGGGATGTCAGGTGATAGTTGTTATGTGTCAGCTATCTAGAATAGTGTTGAGAGGTTGAAGATGAGGGAAAAGATTATGGTGGTTTAGGTAAGGGAGTTAGATCAAGTGAAGGATATTTATGTGTCTGAGGAAGGAGAACAGGTTGTCGAGGCAGAAGCTGTGAGATTCTGTAAGGATGTCTGATATGTTGGGAGGTCGGTGAAGGGAGGATAGGTGTGGAGAAGCAGAGGTACGTGCTGTATTAAAGCGTGGACAGGACAAGAGAATGTGTGGGACTGAAAGAGGGATGTTACATAGACGACATAGGGGCGGGTCTGAGCGTGACATCAGATAGGCATGTGTTAGGCGAGTGTGGCCAATACGTAATCGTGCGAGGGCAGTCTCCCAACGTCTGTTTTTGTGAAATGGAGCTGACCAAGAGGAGATTGATGGTTTTATGGTATGTAATTTATTGTTGTGGAGTCTTGACCAAAAAGATTGCCATCGGGTATACAAGAAGGTCTTAAAGTGGGGGTAGTAATCTGTAGCTGGAATATGTGAGAAGCGTTGTTGAGGTGATGTGGACATTGCGGCATATCGTGCAAGAGTATCTGCCTGTTCATTGCCAGGGATTCCAACATGGCTGGGTACCCAGGAAAATCTGACAGATTTGTGACGTGTGGATAGATAGAACAACCAGTTCTGGATCTTACAGACAAGGGGATTGGTCGAGTGCATTGACTTTATGAGGGTTAAAGAATTACGGGAGTCAGTAAAAATAGTAAAAGAGGAAGAGGTGGATGAATATATGCATCTTAAGGCAAAAAGGAGTGCATATAGTTCTGTAGTAAGGACACTAGATTCAGGAGGGAGGGTATATTTGAAAGTGCAATTTGGGAATGTTACTGCGAATCCAGCTCCTGAGATGGATTTGGAACCGTCAGTGTAAACATGAATGCTGGAGGAATGAATGGAGACATGGTCAAGGAAATGAGTGAGAAGGATAGAGGGGGGAATATCTGATTTTGGTGGGTCAGGGAAAACTGAGGAGCAAATACAGGGGTTAGGTATAAGCCATGGAGGAATGGAATGGACAGACAGTGGGAGAGGTCGGAGATGAGGGAAGGGGGAATGGGAGAGGAGGGTATCCATGCGTACGGGGAGAGGAGTTGGTAAACGTGGAGAAGAGGTAAGGGTATGAAGTAAGGATTGTGGAATAGTTAGTTTGGTAAGGGAAAATTGGTGAAATCGAGCATAGCATCGGAGAGAGAGAAGGGCTCGACATCGAGAGAGGGACGGCATGCCTGATTCAGTATATAGGCTCTCAACTGGAGAGGAGCGGAAGGCGCCTAGGGCGAAGCGGAGACCACTGTGGTGGATTGTATCAAGGTGAGCAAGAAGAGAGGTTGAGGCAGAGGAGTAGATATGGCATCCATAATCTAGAGTGGAGAGAATCAAAGTAACATGAAGATGGAGGAGAGTTTTGCGATCTGAGCCCCCGGAGATATGTGAAAGAGTTTGTAAGATTCGGAGGCAACGTTGAGCTTTTCCTTTGATGTACAAGATATGGTCTCGCCAGGACAATTTGGAATCAAATATAACGCCTAGGAATTTGCCAGAAGACCGGTATTGGAGTGGAGCATTATATAAGAAGAGTGGGGGTTTGGGGACCGTACGTGAGCGAGAGAAAAAGATGGGGAAAGATTTAGAGGTAGAGAAGTGAAAGTCATGGTTGGTGGCCCAAGAAGTTACTGATGTTATTGCAGACTGAAGGAATTGACAGAGTTCTGGTATGGATGTGCCAGATGCATAGATTGTTAAGTCATCAACATATAGTGATGCTCTGGCTCCTGGTGGTAGGACTGCAAGAAGGAATAAAGTGGTACTAAGCACACTTCCTTGTGGGACGCCTTTGAATTGAGGAAAGGATGATGAAGTGGAAGAGGCAATCTTGACCTGGAAAGTACGTTTAGAAAGGAAGGATTTAATGAAAACACCCATTTTTCTACGTAAACCTAGGGAGGACAATTGTTGGAGGATATGGTATCGCCATGTGGTGTCATATGCTTTTTCTAGATCAAAGAATATGGCTAATACGGATTCATGGCGTGCAAATGCCGATGTAATGTATGTCTCGAAATGGGCAAGTGGGTCTGCTGTACTTCGGGCACGTCGGAAACCAAACTGGGAAGGGGAAAGGAGATTATGAGATTCTAGGTACCACATTAAACGGAAGTTAACCATTCGTTCTAGTGGTTTGCACAAGCAGCTAGTTAGAGCTATGTGGCGGTAATCTTGGGGTAGGGTACCTGATTTATTGGGTTTTAAGAAAGGTAGGATGAGAGCATCTCGCCAATGAGAAGGAAAATTTCCTGACGTCCATATGTGGTTGAAAATAGTTAAAAGGAAGGATAGAGAGGAAGATGGGAGGTGTCGGAGCATACGATAGTGAATACCATCAGGGCCTTCATGAGTGTTGCGGCACGACTGTAATGCAGCGTTGAGTTCAGAAGAAGAAAAAGGAGCATTATAGGACTCATCAGAGGATAGGGTGAAGGTAATAGGGGTGCGTTCCTTGATGGTTTTAATGGAAGAAAAGTGTGGGGAAAGGTGAGAGCCACTACTGACCTGGCTGAAATAGTTGCCCAGTTCATTAGCTACTTTGACAGGCTCAGAGATGAGAATATCTCGAATATGGAGGACGGGTGCAGGATGGGGGGGATGTTTGCCTGATAGTTTATGGATCCGTCGCCAAACAGCTGAAATAGATGTAGATGTAATTGAGGAAACATAATTTTGCCAGCTATTTGTTTTGTTGTTTTTAATTGTACGGCGAAGATGGGCAGATGCTCTTTTAAAGGAAATAAGGGCTGATAGCTGGTGAGGGGTGCCTCGTTTGTAGCGATAGCTGTTCCAGGCTGCTCGTTTTAAGAGGAGCGCTTTGGTGCAATCAGAATTCCACCATGGAACACATTTAGAAGTATAGGGTCTTGAAGTTCGAGGAATGGCTGTATAGGCAGCTCTTAGGATCGTGGTTGTAAAACAATGTAGCATATCTGAAATGGACGGTAAGGGGGGTGGAGGGATAGGTATAGTAGAGAGTGAAGTGAAAGTATGCCAGTCAGCTCTATCAAAGCACCAGCGTGGAGGATTAGGAAGTGGTACATATGAAGTAGGAGAAAGGAATATTGGGAAGTGGTCACTATAGGGGAAGTGGTCTAGAACTGACCAATGGAAATCTAGATGTAAAGTAGGAGAGCATAGAGAGAGGTCAAGGCATGAAAAGGATTGTGTGCGCATGTCAAAGTGTGTGGGGCGATCTGAATTAAGAATAATTAGGTTATTTGTGAAGAGGAAGCGTTCTAGAGATCGGCCTCGGGAGTTGGTGGTAGAGTCACCCCACAGAGTGTGGCGGCAGTTGAAATCACCAACTATGAGGAAAGGTGGTTGGAGTTGGGAAATTAGAGTCTCAAAGGCAGTAAAGTCAATGGGATGGGATGGGGAGAAGTAGACTGAAATCACTGTGATCCAGCGGCGAAGAAAGATGCGAATAGCTGTGCACAGGACAGAAGTTTGTATGGGAGGTATGACATAAGGTGTTTTATGATGGATAAGTATAGACGAGACATAAAGGGAGTGTGGGGAAGAGATAAAATGGTAATTGGGAATTGGAATAGGAGGGTGTGAGAGGAAAGTCTCTTGTAGGCATATAATAGATGGATTATAAGTAGCAAGGATATGACGTAGGTCTGATCTATGAGAGCGGAAACCGCGAATATTCCAATGTAGGAGAGCTATATCCTAGTTGATTTATGAATGATAACACATGTACATGTTAGGGAATTTGAAGGGGAGGGAGCTAGGGGGTGTAAAGGAGGGATATAAGGCGGTAGGGAATCTGGAGAAGGGCATTGTTGTGCCATGAGTGATTCTCGTGTGTATCCGGGAGGGAGTGCAAAGGATAGAGGGGATGGAGGGAGGGAGAATGTGCCTATAGTTGGGGTTGAAGGGGGTGGGTTGTGTTGGGGGGAGTAGATGTGTGGGGAGTATTAGTGTTAGGAGGATGAATATCAGAAGGATGGATAGTTGGAGTTGAAGGGGATGTGTTGTCTTGGGAGGGATTAGGAGGAAATGGTGTTGGGGTGCTGTGAGTAAGAGGGGGATGCATATCAGGAGGATGGGTATTGGGAGGATGGATATCAGTGGTGGATGGGATTGAGGGGGTTAGGTTGTGTTGAGAGGGAGTAGGAGGAAGGGGTGTAGGGGGAATATTAGTAGGAGGGGTATGAATATTGGCAACCACTTCAAGTGTGGAAGGAGCATGAGTTATGGGATCTTGTGTCTCAAGCATATAGCTTTGAATGTCATCCATTGTTTCTGCAGTGGAGTTTGTTGGAGAGTTTTGTGAGAAAGTAATTGTTTCTGCAATGGAATTGGTTGGAGAGTTTTGTGGAATAAAGGTTTTCTTATGAGGGGGGGAAGAGGAGACTGGTGTCTCAGGAACAAAGGTATAGGTAGGTGGAGGTGATTGTGCTGTAGGGGAAGAAGGGTTAGAACGTTTAGTCTGTCTACTGCGGGTAGTGCGGGGAGGGAGAGGGGTTGGTGTTGGGGCTGTAGTTGAGATAGGAGCTGTGGTTGAGATTGGGGTGTCTGGGTTTAGAGTGGCAAAGGAATTGGTCTGAGGGATGTAGAATGTAGAAGTGGAAATGGGGACATTTTGGGGTGGAGGGGGAAGGGCTGAGCGAACGATGTTGCTAGAATATGGAGTATGAGAGAAACCTTGTCTATGTGTTTCCTGTCTGGCTTCACGTAAAGTGAGACCATTTTTGTATCTGAGAGTTGCTACCTCAGATTCAAACTTGTAAGTGGGACAGCCTCTATAAAATACATTATGGGGGCCGCCGCAGTTAGCACATGTTCGTGTTTGTGCTGAGCAGTTTGATCGATTATGACCAGGTTGGGCACATATGGGGCATCGGTCTGTGGAACGGCAATGTTTGGCAGGATGTCCAAAGCGCCAACAGTTTTGACATTGACGGGGAGGGGGTTGGTATGGTCGAACAGGGAGGGATTGTCCACCAATGTAGATACGTAAGGAAGGGAAGGTCATGTGTACGGAAGGTAATTTTGGCAATATTGGTCGGGTTCTTTCGTTGACCTTTAGGAGGAATGGTGTAGCAATGTACTGATTTCACATCTTGGTCTTTGAGGCATCCCAATAAGTCTTCTCCACAGTCTGACCAATCTTTGGTATCGACTGGGCAGTTTGCTGGGGAGAGAGAGACAGTTCCAGGTATTAAGGGTTGGATGAGGTTCTGCAGGAATGGGGTTGCCAGAATGATCAGTTAAATTTGATAGTGCTATAGATTCAGTTTCTGATCTGACTGTTACCAGACGGGAGCGATTGCGTCTGGTATAAAAAGGGACTCTGCCTACTTGTTTTTGGAGACATTGTTGAAAGAGAAGAGTGTTGCCTGAGTAAGGATCTGTAGCAGGGATCACGAAAAATCGGTCCCATTTAGCTGGGCTAAACAGAGTATTTAAGATATCTGTAGGGTTGGTGGTGGTGGATGGTCGGGGACGTGTGGAAGAGGGAGTATTACGGAATGATGGAGAATAAGCAAGGTAGTAATAAGGGAGGATTGGTTGTTTGATGAAGGTTGCAGGGGTGGAGTTGAATTTGAGGAAGTTGGGTGGGTAGAAATGTCTTCTGGAGATTGATTCTCTGCTTGGGTGGGTAATGCACTAGTAGGCATTGAGGAGTGGGCAGTAGTTTCAGTGTTCGGAGCCGTGGTCAAAGGAGAGCCTGGGTTGGGGCTATTTGATAAAGGGGCTAGCCTCATAGCCTCTAATAAAGGGATTACATTTTCATTACTGGTCATGGGGAACCTAGATTATGTAAATAGGCCTAATCGGTCCACCTCCTTTTGCTACTGAAGGTAAGGGCTAGATTAGTCAGGAGTACCATGCCCATAGTTCCCACAGGCCGTTCAGGACTGGCACTAGGTCAGCCTTTCATCCTCTCAGCACGGCTCTCACACCTTAGGAAGTAGATAGCAGAAGGGGATGGAGAAGAGACGGAAACAAAAGCTGGAGGAAAAAGACCATGCAAAATTAGTTGAGTCGAGGGCTGAGGCCCTAGGCAGGGGAGATCCCTGTATTGGGTCTCAGTCTTCGTCTCCTAAGCCCCCCCACGACAACAACGGGCAAGGGATTGGGAGAAAAAAAAAAAAAAAAAAGGAAATGGCCAAAAATATATATCTATTGTATTACAGATGTCTCTATTTTCTATTTATATGCTACTCCCTGCATATTTAGACATGTGAATTTCTATAAATATACCCATGTTAATATATAAAGTAGTGATATATAATTATATTTTTTAAATCAATAGAGTTGTTTTTTCTACATTTGTAAGATGAAGATACTTTTGGTCAGATATATATATTATTGAGAAAGCTATTATGTGGATTCCATTTCCTTAGTTAAGAAAATGGTCTTGGTTTATTTCCAACTATAGATGTTTAACGAGTTACAGACTAGGTTTTCCTAAATCTTACTAAGAAAACTGGTCTTAAATGCTAAAGTTAAGCGGGATGATGAATTGTTGACATGTATCATCATACAAGGAATTTCCCATATGAAATGGAACTACATTATCTTTTTAACCTTCCTTCAAAACCCATACCCATTGTTTTCATTGGCGGGGTATAGGAGATGGGGCCTGAGCCCCAATGTAGAGGATCATCTCTGCCTTGGACCTCAGCCCTCATCTCAATTTATTTTGTATAGTGTTTTCTTCCCCTTTCCTTTTCCTTCTTTTCTTCAATCCCTTCTGCCCACTTCCTAAGGTGTGAGAGTCGGGCATGAAAGGAGGAAAGGCTGGCTTTGTGTTAGTCCCGAATGGACTCCGGGTGCCATGGTTAATTGCCTAGCCCTTACTTCCCCTGAATGGGTAGACTGTCTCTCTTCCCCACATATTTCAGGTTCATCATGGACAATCCCCCCCAATCCCTTGCCTGTTGTTATCGTGGGGGGGCTTAGGAGACGGAGACTGAGACCCAATGCAAGGATCTCCCCTGCTTAGGGCCTCAGCCCTCGACTCAACTAATTTTGCATGGTCTTTTCCCCCTCCAGCTTTTTGTTTCCGTCCCTTCTCCAACCCCTTCTACTACCTACTTCCTAAGGTGTAAGAGCCGTGCTGAAAGGATGAAAGGCTAACCTTGTGCCAGTCCTGAACGGCCTGCGGGAAGCATGGGCACGGTACTCCCCTGATTTAGTTGTCTAACCCTTACCCCCGTACAGGGCACTGGGGGGTGGACTGTTTATTTCCCTTTACATAATCAAGGCTTCCCATGGCCAGTAATGAAGATGTAATACCCTTATTAGGGGCAATGAGGCTTGCCCCTTCATCAAATATCCCCACCGGCTCCCCGACACTAGGTTCTCCTTTGACCCTGACTCCGAACACTGAAACTACTACCCACTCCTCAATGCCTACTAGTGCATTACCCATCCAAGGAGAGACTCAATCTCCAGAAGACATTCCTACCCTCCCAACTTCCTTAACTTCATCACCTTTACCCTTACAACCTTCTTCATCAAACACCCCAACCTCCCTTATTACTACCTTACAGCCTTATTCTCCTTAGCACATTTATTTCGCTTTTAACCATTAACCATCTGACAACATCACTGGTCAAATAGCATTATAAAAAGGTGTAGGATGGGGGTTGAGAGGGTGAGTAAATGGACTAGGTAAGGATTAACAAGGGTGCAAGTTGTCAAAGGAAGTAGTGTGGGATGTCCACTACATACGGTAGGGATTTGCAAAAGGATAAAGATCACAGTTTCAGAAATGGGAGAGAATGCAGGAAGGAGGTTGTGACTTAAGGGAGTCATACGTGTATCCAAGGGGAAGCAGAAGGCTTCATGGGGAAAGAAGGGAGGATGATGGAGATGAAGCAGGGGGCACTGAGATGTGTTGGGAGGGAGTGGAAGGAAGGGGTGTAGGGGGAACATGGATAAAGGAGGAGGATGGATAAAGGCACTTACTTTGATTGCAGAGGGAATGAGAGCAGAGACTAGACAATTGAAGAGGTGTAAGCATGTTTTCTTCAGTCATGATTACATAGTTTTCAATGTCTTTAAGAGTTTCTGAAGTGGAGTTAGTTGGGGAGGTCTGAGAAACAAAGGTTTTCTTATGAAGGGGAGAAGAGACTGGAGTGTCTGGAGTAGTGGAGATTGGGGTGTCTGGATTTAAATGGCTAAAGAATTTGACTGGGAGAGGGAGAAGGTAGAAGTGGAATGAGGAAGAGATACTGGGGGAAATGTAGAAACATCTTAAGAGAGAGGGGGAGAGGCAAAGCAAAGGTCAGCATTGGAGTAGGGAGTAATAGAAAAACCTTGTGTGCATGCCTCCTGTCTGGCCTCGCGTAAAGTGAGACCAAGTTTGAATCTAAGATTTGCCACCTCAGACTCACTACTCAGGGATTGAAGAAGGGAAGTAAAAAAATTAAAAGCAAAATAAATGTGCTAGACATCTAAGGTCATATAGCCCTATATGAAGGTATAGTAAAGGAAGTTTGCTAAGCGTCAACTTTCCAGAGTAATATTGAAAGGTTACAGATGGGTAAAGAAGCTGATGAGTGAATGGGTTATGGTGGTTTATGTAAGGGAATTTGATAAAGTGAAGGGTAGATAATGAATTGATTATAAGAAGAAAGGATATGACGAAGGTCAGGTCTGTGAAAACGGAAGCCACAAATTTTCCAATGTAAGTGCTTTTACTTAGTTGATCTACAAGTGATAGGGGTTATAGTGCTTTTTAGAGAATCTGAAGGGGAAGGAGCTAGGGGGGAGAGATGGAGAATTAGAGAGGGGGTTGGTGTAGTATCAGCAGGAGGATCTGGGGAAGGGCATAGTTGTGACATAAGGGATTCACGTATGTATCCAGGAGGGAGTGGGAGGGATAGAGGGGATGGAGGGAGGGTTAATGTAGGTGTAGTTGGAGCTGAGGGGCATGGGTTGTGTTGGGAGGGGGAGGAGGATCAATATCGGCAGAGCAGCTTTCTGGGGAGATAGACACAGTTCCGGTACAAGTATTAAGAGTTGGATGAGGTACTGCAGGAATGGGGTTGCCAGAGAGATCAGTTAGATTTGATAATGCTATAGCTTCAGTTTCAGATGTAACTGTAATGAGACAGGAACGATTGAGTCGGGAACGGAAAGGGACTGCCTTCTTGCTATTGGAGATATTGTTGAAAGAGAAAGGTGCTGCCTGTGAGTAAGGAGTTGTAGGAGGGATCACAAAAAATCGGTCCCATTTGGTTGGGCTAAATAAAGTGTTTAAGATATTTGTAGAGCTGGGGGTGGTAGAAGGACGGGGATGTGTGGAAGAGGGTGTATTGTTGAGGGGGGTAGTTTACAGAGAGGTGGAGATGAAGGCTGTAAAGTAGTAATATGGGAGAAGTTTGATGAAGGTTGTGGAGGAAAAGGTGATGAAATTGAGGAAATTGGGAGTAGGAATGGCTCCTGGATGTTGAGTCTCGACTTAGGTGGATAATGTGCTAGTAGGCATTGCGGGTTAAATAGTAATTGCAGTGTTTAGAGTCGTGGTCTGAGGAGAGCCTGGGGTCGGGGAGCCAGGAGAGTTTGAATTGATGGGGCTATTTGAAGAAGGGGCAAGCCTCATTGCCCCTATTAAGGGTATTACATCTTTATTACTGGCCATGGGAAGCCTTGAAAAACAATCCACCCCTCAGGGTCCCTCTGAAGGAATAAGGGCTAGACAACTAAAACATGGGAATACCGTGCCCATGATTCCCTCAGGCTGTTCAGGACTGGCACAAAGTCAACCTTTCATCCTTTTGGCACGGCTCTTACACCTTAGGAAGTGGATAGTAGAAGGGGTTGGAGAAGGGACAGACATGAAAGAGCAGGAGGGAGAAAAGACCATGCAAAATTAGTTGTGGTGAAGGCTGACACCCAAGGTAGGTGAGATCCCCAGTATTGGGTCCCAGTCCCTGTCTCCTAAGCCCCCACGACAACAACGGACAAGGGATTGGGATGGGGGTTGTGGGAGGTCTGCTAAACGAAGGAGGAGAAAAGGAGATAGATGTATGAGGAGCAGAGGAAGAGCTAGGTGTAGGAGAGAATGTGATAGAAAAAATGGAATGGAATGTTTTGACTGCCTGGTGTGACAGGTAAAGTGAGAAATAGGGGGAAGTACCCAGGAAGTGGTAGAGATTGGAGTACCTGGATTTGACATGGTCAGATAGAGCAGGACTCTGCTTTTGGGGGGAATAGTGTAGCACTGAACTGATACTGCATCGTTGTCAAGAAGGTAGATGAGCTTGTCATCTTCACAGTCTGCCCAATCCTTGTCAGACAGGGCAATCACTTGGGGAGACCGGAACAGTTCTGGTACAAGTATTAAGAGAGGAGTGAGGCTAGGCAGAAATGGGTTTGCCATTGAGGTCAATCAGGGTATATAAGGCACTAGCTTGGGACTCTTGATTTAACACTGAGAAAGCAAGAATGATTAGGACAGCTGCGTAAGGAAACTTTCCCTACTTGTTTTTGGAGACATTATTGGAACAGGAAGGTGTTGCCAGAATAGGCGTTGTGGGGGAAACACAAATGTCAATCCTACGTGGCAGGGCTAGAAATAGTACTCAAAAGGTTTGAACAGTTAGAAGTAGCAGAAGGATTAGGACAGGTGGAAGAACGAGTGTTGTGGTGTGAGGTAGTATTGCAGGGAGGAGGAGAAAATGAAGTCTGTGGAGGAGATGGAGTGGACGATGTTGAGGAAGGGATGTCTTCTGAAGGGGTTGACATGGAATGGACTGAGGTAAGGCTAGATGACTGACTAGGGACATACCAAGGCCCTTCAGGACTGACACAAAGCCAGCCCTTCATCCATTTAATATGGCTTTTAGACCTTGGGAAGTGGATAGAAGGGGAAGAGGAGAGAAGAGAAGGAACAGTTAAAGGAGTAACAAAATGGCTGTACAAAATTGGTTAAGCTAAGGGCTAAGGCCCAAAGCAGGAAAGATCCCCAATGTTAGACCATAACTCATCTCCTTTTCTCCCCCTCGCAACAACAATGGGCATGGGAATGGGGGTGTAAATGTTGAAGATATCCTCATAACAAATATACTTTTAGTAGTTCAGATTGTTGGCAATCAAGATCCAGACTTTTATGAAGATTTTGTTAACTTCCTCAAACAACACTGGAGGAGGGATTTACAGATTTTTCCCTGGGTGGAAATCTATTTTCTTAGTCCAAATCATTTTATTCCTGGGATAGCTTTTCTTCTTGCCTGTGTGATAAAATAACCCAATATGGAGAAATAAATGACAAATTATTTTTATATTTTAATTAGTTATGGAGTTAATCACTTTTGCTTTGTTATTAACATCATAATCATATTTTCTTTTCATGTATCAAATGTAATGTTTACAATAGTTTTCTCAAAGTGATGACATACGCATCAAGTCCTACAATAACAATTTTTCGTAAGAGAAAGCTAATGACAAATGTTTGTTATTTGTTTTCCAGTAGTACCTTATGTCTGCATAATCATTGCAGCTGAGTGTATCATCAATAATCTTCTTATCTTAAAACGTGATATGAAATTAAAGCAATATATATATATATATCATACTTAATTTTATTACAATTGAGAATTAAACCTAGGAAAGAATAGCCAGCGGAGCTAAACAAAAGGAACAGGACTGGCGTATTAATATACACTCCTCATTTAGTAATTTTGAGTTCCTAAAGCTTTCCACTGTTCAAGTAAACAAGCATCATGTGCTGACAAACCAATAGACAGCAAAATAATTGGATTATCTCATCCTGTGAGATTTTATATTTCAACAGTAAGTCCTAGAGATAAGATAATTTCCTTATAATGAGAATAATAGATTGAGCAATACTTCAAGTGCTGTCTTCTCCTACCCTGTTTCCTAATACTCTTGAAACAGGAGTGGATGACTTGGCATCATAAAATAAATCTTAGAAATGTTCTGAACATAAAAACACCACATCACAGTCCAGAGCCAATTACTGTATTGTGTTTTTATGTATATCTACAGAGAACAAGAAGCAATAAATAAAAGTGCACATTCTACAAATGTTTCTTTTCTTAAAAAGTCTTACTGATACGAAAATGCAGAAATCCTCTACCATTTTTTATTATTTGACATGATGTCTGCAAAAGCTGAACTGGAAGTCTTTAAAAATATTATTTTCTTTTTTATCTTTCCAAAAACTATAGTTGTAATATACAACATAGGGAATACCGTGACATCTTTATCTTTATATATGAACCCTGCCATGAATCATATGGTACAGTATATAACAAATCTGCCATGAAACAAATCTGGCCCAAGTTCATAGCTAACAAAGGTCCCAAATAATTTTCTATTCCCTTTTATGAATGTTTTCATAATACTTGCGGTACAAGTGTGACCCTGTTGAGATGATTTTGGCATTGGATGGGATACATTTTGTGTACAAATGTTTTTCTTTTTTTCTTTTCATTATTGCATCTCATATACAACAGCTACCTTTGCCTTCTTTGGTCTGTATTATTCTAAACTCCAACCTCAAAACCAGAAGGAAATGTAGAGGTCACTAGTTTTTATGATCGGCGTCTTAATATACGTTTAGCCTCAATTATATGTATTATGGGATGATTTTATGCAACCAAGAAATAATCAAAATACAATAAAGGGTATATGTTGGCAAGTGCATAGATATGTGTGTGCAATAACAGCTACAGTCTTTTGAATACTGAACTTGGATCAACTCTAAAGTATTGTAACAGGTAAATTATCAACAATCACTTGGGTATTATCAATTACAATTCATATCGTAAATGAGACTAACCATATATGAATACTGTACAGTGAAATAAGGATGAAAGGTAATATATTTACAAAAAATGTTACAAATGCTTGTGAATTAATAAAAGAGAGAGAGAGAGAGAGAGAGAGAGAGAGAGAGAGAGAGAGAGAGAGAGAGAGGAGAGAGAGAGAGAGAGAGAGAGAGAGAGAGAGAGAGAGAGAGAGAGGAGAGAGAGAGAGGAGAGAGAGGGGGGGGGGGGGGGGGAGGGAGGAGGAGAGGGGAGAGGAGAGAGAGGGAGAGGGGGGGGAGGGAGGAGAGGGGAGGGAGAGGAGAGGGGAGGGAGAGGGAGAGGGAGGGGAGGGAGAGAGAGGAAGAAGGGAGAGGGAGAGGGAGGGAGAGGGGAGAGGGAGAGAGAGGAGAGGGAGAGGGAGAGGGAGAGGGAGAGGGAGAGGAGAGGGAGAAGGGAGAGAGAGGAGGGGAGAGGGAGAGAGGAGAGAGAGAGAGAGAGAGGAGGGGGAGAGGGAGAGAGAGGAGAGAGGGAGAGGGAGAGAGAGAGAGAGAGAGGAGAGAGAGAGAGAGAGAGAGGAGAGGAGAGAGAGAGAGAGAGGAGAGAGCGGAGAGGAGGGAGAGGAGAGGGAGGAGAAGGGGAGAGAGGGAAGAGAGAAGAAGAGAGAGAGGGAGAGAGAGAGAGAGAGAGGAGAGAGAGAGAGAAGAGAGAGAGAGGAGAGAGAGAGAGAGAGAGAGAGAGAGAGAGAGAGAGAGAGAGAGAGAGAATGAGCATGTGTGCATGTGAGTGTGTGCATGTGAGTGTGTGTGTGCGCAGGTGTGTGTGTGAGTGTGAGTGATTAGGAGTGTGTGTGTGGGTGTGAGTGATTAGGAGTGTGTGTGTGTGTGCAGGTGTGTGTGTGGGTGTGAGTGATTGAGAGTGTGTGTGCGGGCATGTGTGTGTGGCATGTGAGTTCATGTATGGTGTGTGTATGGCTTGTGGGTATGAAGATTATCAAATAATAATCAAATTTAATATATTATCTGTTCTTTATGCAGATGCTGGAAACTTATGTCCTTTGAGTAAAATATTTTCCTGTGACAATTTTTCTAAATAATGGGATAATAAGCTGCCTTATCTTTAGAAGAATATATATTCCTAAGCTTATTATTATTTTTCCTTTTTGTTTTCACCTTTTTTTCTTTCTTTTGTTTTTTTTTAGAAATCTAAAGTAAATCTGCCTCATAAATAAAAGCAAGTGGGAGGCCTACTGATGGAAGCATTAATTTACAATCTACATTTTTAATCACAGCAGCTTATGGCCTCAAGGTATGATTAATTGGAAAATATGATACATAACCGTTACCCATAATAAAGGAATGAGGTAGGTTTGACAATATGCCTACCACAATGAAGGACATGGTGTGCCCTTTATTCTAGAATGAAATGTTATTCAACAAGTCTAGTCATATTTAAACATTATCACCAATATAAGGGGAAAAAATCTTTCTATTTGTACAAAACAGGAACTAAAATATCCAAGTTTTTAAAGTTTAGAACCATCATTGCCAATCATAATAACCATATCACTCAACTTTAAATCAACAATCTGTTATTTGTTGTATCTATATATATATTACATCACTACTACTTTCTTTGGCAACTATCTCACAGGAATTTACTCACTGGTCACAATCTCTTTAAAATTAAATGTAGGTATCATAGTGAGACAAGAGGGATGATAAAAACTTCCTTGTTTAATGCTCTCAAAGGAATGTTTCTAAGGTATCAGCTCCTCTTATCAACAAAATTAAATGTGAGTATTACCAGGTTTAACCTACTATGTCAACAAATCAACCCTAAAGGAGTCTCAAACACCCTAAATAATATGCTGTCACATCTGTAAAAGGCCTTGTGGTATTCGATCAATGAAATTTGCCGGAAACTGCCCAACCCTTCCTTCACATTCCCCATACAACCATTCTTCACTGATTCGTCCAGTCACGCACAACCTGCTGCCTTCCTGTAAAAAGCATGCAATGGGAGCAATGTTAAGAATATGATTTATAACTTGTGTCATCAGATTTAATGATTTCTATATATCTAATGTGTGTGTAATACACGATTCTGGTATCAGAGTATCTACAGGTAACTCTACTACAAAAGTAAATATATGCACAAAACTGAAATCCTTTTAACTTGAACATGACATAAAAAATTATTTTGTTACCAGAATGGCAATGATAGTATATATTAATGCAGTAATAATACTATATATATTTCAGTGTAGTATAATAGTAAACATATTTCATCTTTATGAACCTCATTTATTTTCAGTTATTATCTTGCTTAAGGCTCCTTCAAATCATGCATTTATTAGGCTTAATAGTGTGCAGTTACTTCAACTTGACAGTTTCCATTGACAAAATCTGGGTTTACTTGTAATTACAGAGAAAATAAAAATATAGCCCTGTATATACATTAAAGTCTATAAAACTTATTAAAGTGATGGTGGTAGTGATAAAATATTTAACTATCCCACTATTATGAACTTCCCTCACTCTTTACTACTGCCACAGGTTACTGCCAGGCAGTCAATTACAACTTTTGACAAGTGCAGGCCAGTTGTTAGAACCAAGTGTACAGGTAGAGTGGGCACTACCAAATCTTTGATCCATATTATCAAAAAGGATGGGCTATTCTTAATGCCAAAATATATTCATAATAACCAGTGTCCATAATAACAAGATCTGTTATAGCAGATGTGGAATGTAACTATTTACAGCACTGTGAACCAGAAAGGTACTTACCATAATGGTGAGATCCTCAGATGTCTCAGCTTGGAAGGTATACAGGGCTGTGACAACATTTGATGTGTTGCTGGTCTCACTGGAAGAGGTTTTTGTGTTGGATGAAGAAGCTGATGAGTCTGGGTAAGCCTGTTCACCAGCAAGGGGCACTACAATCTGGAAAGAGGTTCGTAATAAATGTGAATAATGCTTATTGTATGCAAAATGTTGCCATGAAGACGTGTGTGTGGATGTGCTTGGTTATGAATGAGTTTCAAAACTTTTTGTTTAATGAGCATAAGCACCTATCCCATTCATCGCATTGGTTTATTCAGTGAACAATCCTCTGAAAAACTTGAGCAAAGGAATACTTTCAAAATATTATAAGGTAACTTTCTTCAAACATCCAGTCATCCTTGAGCATTACTAGTGAGCATTATAAGACAATGTTGATTATTACCTCTCTAATTTACCTCTGACTCTTCTTCAGTCAACTGTCATTATGTAGCATTAAGTACATTTTAACTAAGTCATTATTTTTTGTGGTGCGATTTTCTTGTGAAATTTAATTACAACCATTTTTATGATATCTCTACACAGTGTTTATGCCCCATGTCCCTAATGGATATAGTTTATTCATATACTGTAGCAATATGTATTTTATGCAATGAATATTATCAAGTTATAGTGTCTCCCAAGAGACAACTTATCCCTAAAAATGCTTTAAAAAGATAAATACTTCACTGCCTTGAACTTACCTTTATGAAAGACTGTGGGAACATGCCTTCCTTGTGTCCACAACGGCCAAATAACCAGTCATCGTTCATTCTATAGAGCAGCTGTATCAAATCACCACTCTGATGATAAAGATTAGCAAATAATCAGAAAAAATATGGAATGTCAAATTTTGCCTCACAAAATACTTAAAACTACTGAATGTAAAAAATTAATACACTACATTACAATTAGCAAAATGTGATAGTATAATGAAATAAAAAAAAAACACATCCACTTTCAGCTACATAGTTTTGCGTTCAAACTACTGTATTCAATTTTCCAAATTCAGAGAATGGTAGGAAAGAAGGCACCAAATTCAATTACCTTGAAACTCAAGTCATCCTGCTGTGAAGCTTCAAAGTCAAATTCTGCTATCCCATAGGGACGGTCTTGATCTTCCTCCTGTATTATCATGGAAAGCAATCAAATTAATATGACTGTAAATTATGAAAGCAACAAGAGTATAGCTTCAGAAACGAGAACCATGTGTCCATTAACTATGGATGGAGACATCAAAGAAAACTAAAGAGACAGATGAGAAAATATCAAGGATTATGGCAAAACCTCCATTTGTTTGAAAAATACAATAAAAAAATAAGGAAAAAATCAATAAAATGATAAAGCGTATTTTAGGAGAGAGCATCAATGAACTATCTGTAATAAATTTATCACTATTTCCACAGGAAAATACATTCATGCAAATTGATGGTACTTACCTCAGCTTCTGGTCTTGGAGGCAAAGGGGGAGGCTCTTCAGGAATAGTTTGATCAATGATATTGACACCTCCAGGTCTTGACCCAGCTCCCCAATCGATAGAACAAATATCCTCAGCCGCACCAGGGTACTGCTGGTTTTTATTAGTGTTGCCAGTACCTCCAGCACTCTCTACATGGCTGCTAGTAACAGGTGCTTTGGTACGGATAATGGTTGGCCTATAGTTTGCCTTCTGTTCCGACTTCATATTCTGTGTGCTGGGCTGAGCAGAGTTATGGGGTAGCACCATAGGATTTGTTTGCATCTGAGAGCTTGCACTGGCAGACTGCTGATTTGGAGTTGAAGAAACTGAATCTAATCGTCGTGCTAGCATCTCAAACGGATCTTGATTATCTGCAACACTTGGCTGGGTCTGAGCATTATCCCCAGCAAATTGTCCAGTATAGAAAGAGGACACTCCCACCTTCTTTGGTGGGACAAAATGATTTTGATCCAGAATGGAACCAAAGGGGTCAAAGCTGTCATCAAACCCTGAACTCTGATTACCGGAGGAGGACTCACTACCAAAACTATTTACACTGAGTCCATCACTGCCAGATCTAGTGGTTGGGGAGCCAGGGGGTGATGAGAAGTCTATGAGTGCAGCTTCTGTGACGGGTGTACTAGGAACAGACATTGAGTTGTGAGCAGAGGAGGGCTTGGGCCGGGATGGCGGCGGGCGCACTCGACCAAAGAGTCCACCAACAACGCTTTTGCTTGATGTACCATTTTGTTCTTGTTGGTGAGGGGACTTCTGTGTGAAGAAAATAATATCTAGGCTAGATAGCTACAAGCTTCATCTGCATTTTACCAAAAATGTCATTATGAGAACCATTCAAGAAAGAAAAGAAGACAAGGGATTTAATGAGAAAAATCAGAAAGGATTACATCACATCCTATGATTTTGAAACCATAGATTTCCTTTGACTAGTATTTCTCGTAATCAGCAGCATCTGTCAGGGTTCTCAAATCTTGTGACTGAAAGCGATCAAAAAAAAGAGAAAATTATGTCTTCTAGTGTGTCAAGTGAAGCAACAATAAAACTGAATTTAAGACATCTTATTTTGAAAAAGCTTTCTCCTTAACTTTTAATCCTATGATACCAGGATGGCAAATATTTGTGCAATGTCCACTGTCTTTTTTTTGTTTACTGTCTTTAGACTGACGGCTCCAAAAGTGTTTAATTATGAAGATGTCAATTCCTCTTTCCCTTGATTTTTGGAAAGATTCTTTTTCATTTCTTATTACTATCTTAGATAATAAAACTATAATAATCATAAAGTAAATAATAAAACAAAACTGGTATTAATAGCATTAGCAAAATACATTTTTCCAGAATATTCAAGGAGAGGGGAAATCAAGTGAGGTTATGTAGGTGCAATGATTAGCTCCTTGGTGTCCGAGCACTTACTAGGCAATAATGGATTAAGACAGTATATTCTCAACAACCCAAAGAAGTCCTTTTACAATATCTGGAATAAGTAATTCCTTTTCCCTTTTCTTCTGGGATAGAATTGCAAAGGCACCAATCATAATTTATGACCACTTTATGTCGATATTTTGCCTTTTTTTTCTCTTTCATCTATAGTAAGTACTTAATCCTACATTTTTCTGGAATCTGAAAGTATCAAGAACTTGTCATTTAATTATTTTTACATTCTTACATGCAAAATATAAGGCTAAACTAATAAATAACAAGCATGACCTGTGTATTGTAGTTTGTAGGAAAGTGCAGTGATAAATTTCAATTTCAGCATATCAGCTCTATGTAAGATAAAAGAATCCAAGCTTTTAACATAATAATTCAGATATGTATATAATAAGCAGAATCTACAATTGACATCTTTGTTGTGCATAAATACATACCATTCTATCTGGATTCTGTGAGAAATCAAAATAAAATAAAAAGTAAAAGAAATAAGAAATTAAAGAACTAAACCCCCATCCTTGACCCTCCATACACAGTGATGAACTTCACAGTATGATGTGCATACATCATATATACACATACACATATAATATATATATATATATATATATATATATATATAT
>NW_020869523.1:430560-432728 GCF_003789085.1 Penaeus vannamei | reverse complement strand
CCACCTCCTCCTCTCTTCCTCTCTTCCTCTCCTCACACTCTGTTTCTTCGGATCTCGAGAGTGTTGGATGATTCTAGTAACAGATATAGGATTTTTTAATGCGGATTATGCATTTTCTATCTATTTTTTTTTTTTTTTTTTTTAAGTGTAGGGATATTTTCGTCGCGATGAATGGTCGAAATGCCGGTGAAGTAGTAGTAGTAGTACCAATACAAAGAATAATAATGATTATAATATTAGTAATAATAATGACAACAACATTATCAATGATAATAGTAACGACAAAGAAAAAATTACTAATATTGCTATAATAATAAGAACATTAAGAACCATAATTTCATGTTAATGTCCATAATGATAATAATGATAATGACATTACCTGTGGCAATGGCAATGACAGTAAAAATGACATAACAATACTAATAATAAGGACGATAGAAATTATGATAACAATAACAATAACGCTAATGATAAAAATAATATAAATAATAATAAATATGATAATATTGATAATCATGAGAATAACAATAATAACAATGACACAATATCAATAATAATGATGATAATGATTGATAATAATAACAACAACAGTAATGATAATCATAATAATGGGGATGATAATGCTTGATTGTCTTATGAGGTTTTACGTGACAAACTCACTCTCAGTAGCTAGGAACGGTGTCTCCTTTTGAAAGGTGTTGGTTTTAGCAGTGAGGGACCGTTACCTCATAGTTATGATAAGAATAACACTAGCAATAGTAATCATATGTATATAAATAAATCAGAACGGTAGTAATAGCGTTTTTTTTTTTTTTTTTTTTTTCAAACCGGTCTTTTAACACAGTACTCCGTTACATTTATCACGCTGGTAAGTGACGACATCAACAGCTTTCACTGCATCAGAGCCTAAACCTCACTAATTCTTTTACTAAGCAGAGATGTAAGGGAAGTTTTAACAGTAAAATCCACCCTTAACTCTTCTTCAGTCTAGAAATAATCTTCGGATCTGCATAATTTACCTGAAGGGAATGAATGTGCAGGATTTCTGCTACTGTGGAAGTACTGTTTGTGTTCGTATGTGTAATCTGTCTCTTATTCTACAGGAAGTTATAATTGGATGATATTGACTTGGTTTATGGTAATGCGTGGTAATGTTCCTGCCCTGTGGGAGTTGGAATAATGAAATGTAAGGCGGATAATGCTATGCAGTCATGTAATAGTGAAAAGAGGTAGTGAAAATGGAATCCGATGATGCAGCAGTAATGATATTGGGAACAATGCAAAAATGGACAATGCAGTTATAAGAATTAGCAGTAATAAAAGGTCAAATAAACCAATAATCCATTAATAACAACAATAACGGTAATAATGATGTAATACCAGTTCTATAAGGATGAAAATACGTATGGAAAAGGTGTTGTTTTTGGTATCTTTCTCCTAGCAAGGCAAATATCACTAGTATTACTGTTATTTATATTGCTATTAGACAAGCATTCACAGTAATATCAATACCATTAATTGCCATCATCATTATCACCATCAGCACCATTAACTTCACCATTTATCAAACCGTAGCTCACTTCATCTCCCTGCTCATTCTGCTCTCAAGACCTTTAAATCAGCTAAATCGAGAATACCGTCAGAAGTACTTTAAATGGCTCTTGAGACGAGGATCCATATTCGGAGAAGCTGCTTAAGTGGGGAGGGTTTCTCATCGGAATTTCTTTGGATTTCTTAGAAAGGCTGCGCTGGTTTAACGTAATATCTTCAATCGGCATTTCATTGACTTTTCATAATGTTTTGAATTAGAATGTCACACGAGGGATGCTTTTTCGTTATTTTTTTTATTATTTTTTTTTTTTTTTTTTGTAAATGTTGAATCGGAATGTTTTAGATTTTTTAGATTTTTCATTTTATTTTTAAACAGGTATTCTTGTCTTTAATTGAAAATCCTTAGACTTAATAATGAAGAATATGGATTTCGTTTTATTCTATATCAAAATATTAACGTCTGTGATTTTTTTCTTTACTTTTTTGTGGCGAGATTTTCCCTTTTCAAGAAGAAAAAAAAAACTAATATTTTCCACTGAATTTCTTAAAGGGGATTTTTCTTGCAATATCTTGAGAAGCGTTTTAGATTTTCCCCAGAAGGGATACGAGTGTGTCTA
>NW_020869523.1:410560-423060 GCF_003789085.1 Penaeus vannamei | reverse complement strand
CTGCAGCACGATGTGGCTTCTTAGCCAGCAGTCCTCCATGGGATATGTTGAAATGCGTTTAGCTATGCCTGTAAGTACTGCATGGTTGAGTTAATCTTGCGTACTTGAACGAGTAAGTAGGGACATTGTGTGTTTTATTTCGGTAACGATGTGGTAATGTATTGGTATGGCATGTGATTGTTGGCAATGTCGTTTGTGTACTATACTGGTGTCACAGCAACAGATTCACACACACACACAGAAGCAGAGGAACACACAAACACACACACACAGCACACGACAACACCCACACACACACACACAAAGTAAGACAGGCACAGACACACAGCACAACGCAAATGTCAGATCATCTAGGTCCTATCGTCTATCATATATCTTAATCTATATCTATTATCTGCTCTTATCTCTCTATCTATTTATCTATTTCTATCTATGCTATTCACTCTCACTATACCTATATATCTTATTACTCCTCGTCCTATATAGTAATTTAACAGTAAACGTATCATAGATATATTACTACGATAAATTTTATATATAGACAAACTAACACACGCATGGCCTATTTACACATAAAGATTTACCCACGCGCAGCGTCAAACACCCGGTAGCGGGACGAGCCACGTTGAGAGAGTAAAAAAAAGGCCACATCGAATGTACGATTCCAAGAAGCAAGGTATTCTCTTCTCTTTTGTGAACAACTCGCTCTGCGCGGGTCTTGAAGGGGTGGGGAGACAGGGGAGGGGGAGGGTGTGGGGAGACGACTGGCTCATTCTTCCGGTTTCGTGTCATGTGCTTGTTTTTTGTTCTTCGCTATTAGAACGATGAATCCTGGGCGACGAGAGGCGTTTTTTGGCCAACTCAGTTGGTGAAAAAAATTAAGGGCGAACCATTATATATTTTCATTAATATTCATAAACAAGAAAAAAATGATCGACTTTATCCCACAGACTTGACCACAAGCAAACCACCCAAGAGAAGCTGTGCAGAACAAATCACCATAAAGTTTCCTCGGACAGACTCTTTATACATACATAAAGAACTCAAAAAATATGGAAGCGTACTTTGGTAGTGTATAATGCGCGATAGAGAAAAGAAAGACGGAACGAGCGGTGTAGAACGACAGCAACTGCGACTACCTGTAACAATACAAAATGCTGCGGAAGACGAGGGCTGTCTATTTGCATATTCGCTGAAACCAAGAGAATCATGCAGTTTCCAGGAAATGATAGGTGATATGAATGGCCTTTGTAACTTAACTCGAAGGTTTACATTACCAATGCATGCACACGCGACAGATACTTGGAGTGCTAACGAATGTAAATATATTACATGCCAACATCGAACAATCCAACAAAGGAAAGTCAGGAACATAGACGTAACAGCGAAGAGCGACACCGAAGACAATAACCAGCGCAAAGAACATCAAAGAAAACATCTAGCACAGAAGACACTAAAAAAACATTGACACAATAAAAGAACAATGTCGATACAAAGTACAACGCCCAGAGAAAACGTTCAACACAAAGACCGTCCACTATAGAAAATGGTACAAACAAAAAAACGATACCAGAAACATGTGCCAATACAAAGAATTATATAACAAGGCAAAGTTTACAAATATTAGCGAGATATATGAGGACAAATTGATAGGGAGAGAATTTTTTATCCTCATAGTAAT
Source organism: Penaeus vannamei (assembly GCF_003789085.1). Classification (NCBI taxonomy): domain Eukaryota; kingdom Metazoa; phylum Arthropoda; class Malacostraca; order Decapoda; family Penaeidae; genus Penaeus; species Penaeus vannamei. The sequence continues at coordinate 421,379 of NW_020869523.1, read as the reverse complement.
ATAGTAAAAAGATTTCAAAAAAAAAGAAATAAAAAAAAAATAAAATTCCGGATGGATAGCATTCAACCTCTCCCTGTTCAACGAAACATCACTGCAACAGGTATTTTAGGACTCTGATGTTACATGTACTCCTGCAATATAATATATATATTATAGTTATTACTATATATATGCTAGTATATATATATATAGATATATATATATACTCACATATCTATATATATACATATAATAAGAAATATATATATGATATAGTAGAATAGGATAGATAAACTACGACAGGATTATTCTATAGAATTTATAGTATATAAGTATATATAATGATATATAATCGTATAATATATATTATATAATATACACAGCAATAACATATCAGGTTCAATCGCGGATACACAGTATATATATATATATAATATATAATATATATATATATAAATTCAGTCTCTAAGTATTATATTAGTAAATAACGTATAGTATATTAGTATATTACAACATATATTATAGTAATTACTCATATAGTATATAGTATATATATATATAGATCTATATATATATACTCATATGTATGTAATATATGCTGTTACTATATACACGGAACCACAAAAAAATACTTTAAACATATGTATATAGTATATACTATATAGTATATAGTATACTGTATATATACTATATATGTATGTTTGTTATATTGTAGTGTACGCATGTACTGTTATGTATTACATACAGTAACTCGTAGATATTTTAAGGACAGTATAAAAGGCAGTAAAAAGTTCAGACAGCAGCCCAAGAGGTACTTCTCTTTCCATTCCCCAATATCTGACTTCTCGCCACATACTTTCGCTGCCTTATTGGGCTTCATATAAGGAAATGTTGTTAAGTAACCTCAACGAGGAAGGAGCGTAGTCCTCCGGAGGTGGAGGGGGGAGTCCTGCGACGTGTGCTGTAGGAGAGAGTGGCGTTTCCTTCATTCTGAGAAGGGCCGGGGCATGGAGAGTGTTCAGGAGGTTGGTGAGAAAGCCCTCTTTATCATCAGAGGACTCGAAGGATTCTTATCGATGCGTGATGGAATGTCTTCTTTCTCGGAAGGTTGTCGTGAGGGGTTTCGCATGAGGGCTGATAAGAATGAGTGAAGTGTCATGGCGATGCGGTACATGGCATCGCCGTGGTATGAAGGGCAGTCGCCTGGAAACTCAGCTGGAGGAGATAGAAGCCAAGGCACCCCGTGGAGAACTACTTTATATAGATGATTAGGTAGCATAAGGTCAGGCAAGATAGATCATAGGCAATAATATAATATAGTATTTATATATGACCTATATAGTACTACTAGTAAATTATATGCATTTCTATTATATTATAGTTATATAGTATATAATTACTAATGTTCTGAGAAAGTTATTGATTTAAAAGATGTGATGGTTCAAATGTTGAAGATGTAATTGGACGTCACTGAAAATCGTTATTAACCGGTGTTTTATATATTTTGAATAGGCATATCGGCATAACCATTATTTAGTGTTGTACAAAGAGAGTTGTTATAATGATTTATAATTATTTGTTTGTTTAGATGTATAACAATCCAATGGATAGTAATTAACATAGGGAGAAGGTTGTTTCATACGGGTTTTCTCACCGTGCAACGGAATTCCGCCTCTAGCCCCACAGACAGGGTATTCGTAGACCAGTGCGCGGTATTAAAACATGGCTTTAAAGCTCCGCGAAAAACGTGAAGGTTCGTATTAGCATTTGGGATAGTAGGAACGATTAAAGGTAATTATGAGATTGCCGGTAAGTTAGAGCTGTGATAATCAGTCACAGGAACGTGCCTCCTGCTCGCCCCATACACGCAAAAAAAAGAAGAACAAGGTTGAGTAAAATATGTAACAGCTCAACGACCGCCATCGTTTATCACCAGCTCTTAGTGTTTGGATATATTATATTATATATTAATCGTATATAGTATAATATACTACTATATATATTTATCTAGTATATATTAGGTATATACGCTTTCTCTCTCTTTTTGTTTTTTTTTTTTTTTTTGCGCCAGAGGAAGTAGGCGAGCAAACGAATTAGTCAGAGGAGAATTGGAATTATCATGAGAATAAGGTTGAGAAATGTAATATATGTTATAGTAAAGAGTAAGGGAAGGAAAATCAGGAAGGTTCAAGGAAAGGGATCGATTATCCTTATGTTCGAGTATGTAACAAAGAAGTATTGGTAGCGAACCGTCCTCCTCACAGTTTCGACACCTATCCGACGTCGCGTAGACGCCTAATCTTGACCCAATGTTTTCGTTTCGAGAGGTCGATTTCTGAAGCTAATCGTTAGACGAAGAGAAAGCAAGACAAGTGATTTTCGAACGAATCTATTGGCTTTGAGAAGTGAGATTAGGTCAGAATATTGGTCAGAGGTGAGGGGCACGGAATAATGGCACAATCAGAAGAGATTAAAATCCCATGCAACCACGCTGACCGATCGGACGATCAAGTTTGGCGGCAGAGACCTATGCGCTCAGCACACGCTTTGTGGTAGTTCTATAATATATCGATGTATGATATAATATAATAAGTATATAAGTATATTAGATAGTAAAGTAATATTAACAGTATAGAGCTAATATAAAGTATATGTATTTATCTATCATATATCATAGTATAGTATCATATATACATAGTATATATCAGGTACTCATTATACTTTACTATATACACTATATATATAAATATATATATATAATTAGTAATATTGATATATATATAGTATATATTCAATATAGAATATGAGACAATAATAATGAATTTAGCTTAGGCTGTATGAGCACGGTTAAAAAGACACTCAACTCTTTTAATCGATGATAGCAGATACATTCTCAGTCCATGATAGCTTCTGGGTCTACGCAAAACACCCAAGCCTACCGTGTGTGGCTTTCGGAAAATAGTCTTTCATTTCATTGGACAGTCAACTTCTTCAAGTAAAAGTGTTTTGAACCTTCACCTAAGCGCATTCTCACGCAGTGTTGAACTGACTGGATTATGAACGGAGTGGACCGAAAAAAAACATTGTGAATGAAACAATGTATTTTACAATATTAAGTGACTGATAAGGTGTAGGGTATGGTGTAATGTGGTAATAGGCAGTATAGTGTACATGTATGTGAACGCTCTGGTCGTGATTCTATACTCGATGGGGTTGTAAATTTAAAAGGTAGACATCAAGTTTATGTATTATGGAGCGCATATACTACCAAGGGAGTGAGTATCAGCTAGCATTTCCCGTTCTCATTGGGTATTTGGAAGTGTGAAGAAACACGAGCTAACATCACCGTAAGTGTAAAACCGATGTTGACTCATTCGCACAATGGATACACTCATTCACCCAATTGTCACAGATGTGTGTAATCATTCCCAAGCAACGAAGCGGAATGAGCACAGATACAGGATGCATGTCTAACATCGAGCGGTTTCAGGACATGAGTTGAAGACAAGTCAAGAGTACTACGAAGAACAGAAATCCGGCAGTCCTTGTCATTGTTTACTACTTCAAGAAAGTTAGGGGAAGAGGGGGGGGGGGCGGAGGCAGGAAGAGGGAAGGGAGGAAAAGGGAAGAAGGAGAGGCAAAGAGAGGCATTCAATATTTCGACGAGTTTACATCAGAAATCCTCGCTCTTACTCCGTTCTTTACTTCCCTAAGGAAACTTTACGGGATGGACTAGGAAAAAGGTGCGAGAAATTACGAGGAGAAAGGGTTCTCTCGTACGATCGGGAATTGAATACGTGAGACGGAAAAGAAGAATCAACGAAAAGAAGAAAGTTTTATCTAGTAAACTAATAATCGATATGGAAGAGACGCGACGGAGACGAAGTGATAAAAACAAATTTGACTGTACTTCGGTCATCACGCTCATATAAAGATCAACAGTACGACCACACCACCAATTTAAGCCAATACAGTGTAATTGATAATTACACTTTGCTACAACTTTAATAGATGATATACATTATAAATCCTAAACACATCAATGATAGCCTAATCCTCCCCCAATCCGAAGCGCTTACATCTGAAACCTTCTCATCTCTCATCTTGTCTTCCCGCTACTCCCACTTCATCAACTACATGTCTCAATTCAGGAATGATATTAACGAATACTTACAGACTACACTGACAAATATAGCTCATACTACTATACCACTTCTAGAAATTCTGATCAACTAATTCTCACACTTCTCAATCCTCTCTCTCCTCTAACTCGCGTGCTTCAACAATACAACCTCTATCAATGACATATATCGTCATTCAATATCATCTAATCAGTTACATTCTGGTAATTCGAAAGTTACGTCGATTCAAATGAGTGCTATCGTATTTATTATTATTTATTATTCACCTCACGATGCTATCTGCGATCTAATCTCATACTGGACATTTACAATTCAATAAAGTATACGTATGAATCTGTACTCTTCATTTCTGTAAACGCATAAATCATGCAATAAATGACGAGTAATTGACTGTTCTACATACCAATAATAATGGTAAGCGATTACATTATACCTCTGCTATGATACACAATATCGCTAACTAACCTAATTACGAAAAGTTCATGTACACTATTGTATTCATATCGAAGATTAAAATCTCATTTCTGATAGCACATAATGTACGGTAATGTAGTAATTCACTCATCTTGATCTCAAAATTATGATCAATGTCATCTCTACTCGTAACTCTCATCTGTCTTCCTCATTCTCTCCTGACTACTAGATACGTCTCACACTCTTTTCAATTACAGAAACACTCAAGATAAAACCACGTAACCCAAATCGATATCGTTAGATAGACAGAGCTTCAATCAAATAGTAGATTAATTAAATTAGATCCAGAACGAGAGAGAACGAAGGGAAAGCATGATGTAAGACAGAGAGCGAATGAGCGAAAAATAGAAGAGTAGTAAACACAGTAACTACAAATCCCCAAATACGACCCAACTATCTGCATCATACCACCATAATAACCAGACAACGAAATCACGCAGAAAATAATAGATAACTATGAATACAAGAGAGCAAGTTGCAGGATAAGTAACACATGGAACGCAACTCATCTGATACAAGCACGAAAGACGTAAGATAGAACACAAGGTCAAAGTGCACAGAGAGAAAGGAGGAAGAAAGATGAAGCAATCAAGAGATACTCAACACTTTTAGTGCTTTTCCCGCTACGTACTTTAGGGCTCCTCTCTCCACCTGTCTCTCTAAGCTGCTGGACTGCACGCTTTTCTTAACAGTATCCCTTTTTGTCAAAGCTTATGGCTCAATGTATACTTTTATCCGAGAACGCGATGTAAAAAGAAAAAAAAAAGAGTAATAATAATATCAAAATAAAGAGGCGTGCAGTGGAATAGATATGGCGGGATATATATTTATAGTGTATATTAATATATATATTACTATTCTCATATATATATCATATCTATATAGTATACTATATAATATATATATTTTATCAATTCTTAATTCAGTTATGAAAAGACGTGCAGAGAGATGCGAAAGGAAAGGATGATAGATAAAAGAAAATAAAGGGAAGTCATGGAAGAGAAAGTCTAGGCATGGTGCAGAGGATGTGCCATAGTAGGTAGAGTAGTATCATTCGTAAAATACAAACATAGAAGAAAAAGAAGAAATATTCTTAGGGATAATGCCTACCCAGTGTTAGTCACACGTCTAAAGTCTTTACGTTGCTAGGTTCCCGATAGTTACGCCCATGAGAAGGTGGAGGGTGAGATGTAAAGGAAGGGGTTCCAGGGGATTCTCTTGCTTTCAGACACGTCTCTCTCTCATGCGATGCTCTACGCGCACGTAGCGAGGGATGGTGGCTCTACGGAGGGAAGGAGGTATAGGGTGTGGGAATTTAACAAGGAGCCAGAAGGGAGAAGACGTAGCTAAAAAATTTGACTTTAATTGAATATTCTCTCTCGCTTTACACATCTCCTACTTCCCTGCTAACCATACTGTCCTTCTAGCTATTGCCGCTCCGTACATACCTCATATCTCACATTACACACACAACCAATACATTATAATAACCATCATATACTCTACTTCTCTTGAGACCAACGAAACGAGTCAAACGAAAAAGGAGCAAGCAAGAAAGCCACACAATTAGCCCAAATACTAAAACGCACATAAACAGAAGGTCGAACGAAGAAGTGAAATTAGTTATAGAAAAAGAGAAAACACAGAAAAGAACATCGGGCAAAACGAATAAAAGAGGAGACGAAAGAAGTGAAATCTAGTTACAGTCTCCCCTCACCTCCCGCCCACCCCAGTCCACAGCATCTCCTCACAGTCACTTTGCCTCGGCCCCGTGTTTTAGCAGTCTCCGCCCTCTCCTGTCCGCCGCTCATAGGAGAAAAAAGACCTTTCTCAAAATAGCTGGTAGCCTCACTTAACGTGGACAACTGACTTGAAATCAACATTACACAACTCTAGTTCTCCTATCTGACCTACTAGAATTCTACAGCACCATCGTCGACTCTCGCTCGAATTTTTCTCCACCCTTCGGGCTCCCTTCGAGAGGCACTTTCGTAATCGTTTCCTTTTGCTTTTCGTTTTGTTTTTATATTTATTCGGTCATCTCTTCCTTGCGTTACAAGATGTTGCCGACGGGGATGTGTATTTGTGTTGATCTAAAATGGAGTAATTATACGTAATCTTCCATCTACAATCCTCTTGCCATATAGATATATTTTATATATATATGCTATAGATAATCATAATACGTTATTATATAGATTACCTAATCATCACTATACCCTCTACTCTATCTCTTCTTCTACCTCTTATATGTATAATTATATTCATCACTTCATTCTTCTCTACTCATATCATCACTTCTCTTCATATGTGTGTGTTGTGCTATACTATTCTTATATATATCTTCTCATATACTCGTATATATAATTTATATACTATATATCTATTACTCTTACTTACTATTACTATTTTTTTATTTTTTATCATTTACATATTTTATGCATATATATATTATAATATATATATATATAATATATATATATAAATATATATATATATATATTATATATATATATATATATTTATATTATATATTTAATATTTATATATATATATTATATTATATAATATATATATATATAATATATATATTATATATATATATATATCGCTATCATATATATATTATATATATAATATATATTATATATACTATCATATATGTTACGGAATAATAAAATACTATATATACACCATAATAGAAATATAATTTACATATATATTACATATAATATATCATATGAAATAATATATAAGTAAATAATATATACACTATATAAATACTATATATATTATATAATATAAGAATCATATATATATAATATATTATATCTATAATATTATATAATATATATATAACATATATACATATATAATATATATCATATGTATATATAATATATATATCACCTATAACTATATATATATATATAATATACTATACCATATTATATATATATAAATTATCCACACACACACATAGGACACTATAAAATCAATTCCTTACCTATCCAGCACATGAATACCATGCACATATACGGCAATAACAAAAGAAACATCGCCGCGCGGCGCACATTGTCCCACAAGTCTACAACTTAAGCACACCACGACATTCAAACTACAAATAACAATCACTTCTTTACATTCAAACATCTAACATCAACAACCACACCACTCACACACACACAAGTCCCTCACACACAAATTCATATATATATATATATATACTATTACTATATATGTATATATTATATATATATATATAATATACTATCTAATATATATAAATTTATATATTGATTCATACTATTCACTACCGCATGAAAAAAGCGCAACTATCCACAAATGACTATTCACTACTAAATATTAATCTCTATCCTTTCTCTTGCTCTACTAAATACTAAAACTATCTTATATACTCTCACTCATCTCATATATACCCTTCTCTATACTGACCCTTACTATATTCTACTTCATTCATTACTATCTAGTCTCCTCTGTCTGTCTTGTCGTCTGTCTTCTGCTGTGTGTGTGTCGTGCGGTGTGTGTGTTCTACATTGCTTTTGAAAGTAAGATTTCCATCTCTTCGATTTATGCTAGATGATAAATGTGATGACACAACATTGCTGATGTTCTCACAATCCGGAAATTAGTCTCATGTCTATTAATATATTCCTATTTAATGTCTTTCACCCCCTGGATATCTTCTAATGATTCAGGGATAATTAATATCATGCTTTTGCATTTACACCCGATGTATAGATTCAATCTCAATATATTTTCGTAATATCAATAAGAGGCTCTTTATTCAGCCTTTCATGCCTGTCCGTGACACACTCAATCCATAAGTTCGAGTTTGACTATTTTTTTCAAACTTTAGAATCTCAACCAATCACTCTCAATCTCATCAATCATATTCATAACTTCATCAGTCATATGAACACATCCAATGTCAATCAACCGCTACACACACATCCATCGCAGTCGTCCCTCTCTCGACAATTACATACAACACTACCACCTATTTCAATATCAGACACTGGCACAGCTTTCATAATAACCAACACCTTCAAACCTTATTAGACTAACTTCCATCTCACCCACATGACAAAGTACCACACACACACATACCAAGATTCCAACAACAACACATTTTAAACGCACACACACACTACGAACACACCACACAATCATATCAGACGTATATATATATAGATAATATCATACATATCAAATTATATATAATCATTAAACACATAAACACTACCAAAATAACATAAACCAACCAACAACAAAATATATTATAATAATTATCTAATATTATACTATATATATATATAATAATATATATAAATATCTAATAAATATAGATATAATATATATATATAATATGTTTATACATCAATTAAAAGTCAGTAAGCAGAAAAGATTGGATTTTTTTTGAAATAAGTCTACTGACAACAGTCTAACTTCGAGAGTCTGTATACACGAAGATGTAGTATCGAGGATGGATTTCCGGAAACTGCTGTTTCATTTATTTCAATACATTCTTGTTTTGCTCGTTGTGAGTTTTCTAGCCACATATATATATTATACTATATAATATATATATATATATATATATATATATATATATATAATATATACATAATATATATAATATAGGAGGGAGGCCAAGGCTGCGCAGGTTTTTATAACGCAGGGAAGTGATTGAAGGAGGAGATCGTGTGTGATTTTTTATGTCATTTAAGTGAAATAAGTCTTAGGAATGTGAATTAGCATTTGGCATTCCCCCCCTCCTCTATTTATAGCCAGACAAACAAGGATGGCGAAGAAGTGGAGAACTTTTGGCTACGAATCAAAATGTCACCCTCCTCCATGATGCCAAGCACAGACCATGTTTCTTGAGTGCGAGAGGAAAGAACAGATACAAAAAAAAAAAAAAAAAAAAAAAAAAATCATGGAAAGAGAAAATAATATTTAAATATCCATTTGTGCCTCGCGTGACAGTCCATGAAGAGACACACCCTTCCTCTAACTCCTATCATCCAATCCTCCTAAACCCATCTTTTCCCTTCTCCCTAGATTCACTCTTTTCCCTTGTCACAATCTCTCCTCTCCACAATCTCTCCCTCCCAAGGATTGTTTTCCTCTCTGCTCTCCTACCCTATCCCCCTCCATTGCCCTTCCCTTTACCACCTGTTCACCCATTCTCTTCACTCTCCAGTCTACTGCACATTGCATTATCTGCACTTACCTTAATCACCATCCCTTACCCAACATCTTCCCTCTTTCCCTTGCCCATCCTTTTTCCTACATTCACTTTCCCTCATTCTTCTTTGCTACCCTTACTTTCATTTGCTTCTTTCTTCATCCTCTATCCAGTCCCTCCCTATCATTCTCCTTTTCCTCCTCCTTCCACTTTCAAACCTTGCCATCTTCCCTACTGACCTCTCAAGCCCTTCCCCATTTTCATTTCTATCTTCATCCCCTCCATCTCCTCTTTTCTTCTCTCCTCGCCTCCTCTCCTTCTCCCCCCTCATCTATCCCTTAAAGCTTCACCCCTCTCCCCCTCTTCCCCTTCTCCCTCACCCACCTTCCTCAACCCTTTCACCCCCTTACCCCCCCACCTCATAACCCCCCCCCCCCAAACCCCCCATTCCAAATTTCCTCTTTCCTCTCCCTACGTCACCCAAGGGAGAAAGAGGTTAGGTCGGTAGTCACTCTTACTAAGCCTCCGTTTCCTTGGCACTTGACACTTATATGCCTGAATAATACATGTTATGTGTTTTATTCCGCTTTATTAGTATGGTCTCTCTCCCTCTTTGCGCGTGTATGGAAAATTTCTTTGGCTCTTAAACGTGGGTCCATTTTTTTGCGATGCCTAGCAAGGAATGTTGCGTGTGGAATAAATTATTTTTATTCGTTTTTTCTCCCTCCTCAGGTATCTCTATTTTTCGAAATGTTTGTTTGGTTTGTTTGTTTGTTTCCTTGCTTCCTTGATTGTTGTAATTGCCCTTCCCTCCTCGGCCTATTTCTATTTATGCAGATGATGCAATTGCAATGTTTTGATTATACAGCGTAACAACACACAGTATAGCAGCAAATCTGATAATGATGATATAAGTGTATGATAAGTATGACAATAATATCAATGATAATTATGATAAAAAAACAATGATAAGGAAGGTAATCCGTAATGATATATATATATATATATCTAT
>NW_020869523.1:384423-386923 GCF_003789085.1 Penaeus vannamei | reverse complement strand
CCTCCTCCCCTCTCCTAGGACCCCCCTCCTCCTCCTCCCTCCTCCCTCTCCTAGGACCCCTCCTCCTCTTCCTCCCCTCCTCTAGGACCCCTCCTCCTCCTCCCCTCTCCTAGGACCCCCTCCTCCTCCTCCCCCTCTCCTAGACCCCTCCTCCTCCTCCCCCCCCTCCTCCCCCCTCCCCTCCTCCCTCTCCTAGGACCCCCTCTCCCCTCCCCTCTCCTAGGACCCCCTCCTCCTCCTCCCCTCTCCTAGGACCCCCTCCTCCTCCTCCTCCTCTCCTAGGACCCCTCCTCCTCCTCCTCTCCCTTCCTAGGACCCCCTCCTCCTCCTCCCCTCTCCTAGGACCCCCTCCTCTCCTCCTCCTCCTCCCTCTCCTCCCCTCCTCCTCCTCCCCTCTCCTAGGACCCCCTCCCCTCCTCCCCTCTCCTAGGACCCCCTCCTCCTCCTCCCTCTCCCCCTCTTCCTCCTCCTCCCCTCCTAGGACCCCCCTCCTAGGGACTCCTCCTAGGACCCCCTCCTCCTCCTCCTCCCTCTCCTAGGACCCCCTCTCCTCCTCCTTCCCCTCTCCTAGGACCCCCCTCCTCCTCCTCCTCCTCCCCTCTCCTAGACCCCCTCTCTCCCCTCTCCTAGACCCCTCCCCTCCTCCTCCTCTCCTAGGACCCCCCCCTCCTCCTCCCCTCTCCTAGACCCCCCTCCTCCTCCTCCCCTCTCCTAGGACCCCTCCTCCCTCTCTCTCCTCTCCTAGGACCCCTCCTCCTCCTTCCTCCTCCTCCCCCTCCTAGGACCCCCTCCTCCTCCTCCCCTCTCCTAGGACCTCCCCTCCTCCTCCTCCCCTCCTAGACCCCTCCTCCTCCTCCTCCCCCTCTCCTAGGACCCCCCCTCCCCCTCTCTGACCCCTCCTCCTCCTCCCCTCCCCCCTCTCCTAGACCCCCTCCTCCCCTCCCCTCCCTAGACCTCCTCCTCCTCCCCTCTCCTAGGACCCCCTCCTCCTCCTCCCCTAGCTCCTCCTCCTCCTCCCCTCCTCCTAGACCCCCCTCCTCCTCGACCTCCTCCTCCTCTCCTTAGGACCCCCTCCTCCTCCTCCCCTCCCTCGGACCCCTCCTCCCCTCCTCCCTCTCCTAGGACCCCCTCTCCTCCCTCTCCTAGGACCTCTCCTCCCTCCCCTCTCCTAGGACCCCCTCCCCTCCTCCCCTCCCTCCCCCCTCCTCCTCCTCCCCTCTCCTAGGACCCCCTCCTCCTCCTCCCCTCTCCAGGACCCCTCCCTCCTCCTCCCCTCTCCTAGGACCCTCCTCCCTCCTCCCCCCTCCTAGGACCCCTCTCCTCCTTCCCCTCTCCTAGGACCCCCTCCTCCTCCTCCCCTCTCCTAGGACCCCTTCCTCCCCTCCTCCGGACCCCCTCCTCCTCCCCTCTCCTCCCTCCTCCTCCTCCCTCTCCTAGGACCCCCTCCTCCTCCCCTCTCCTAGGACCCCCCTCTCCTCCTCCCTCCTCCTCCTCTCCTAGGCCCCCTCCTCCTCCTCCCCTCTCCTAGGACCCCTCCTCCTCCTCCCCTCTCCTAGACCCCCCCTCCCTCCTCCCTCTCCTAGGACCCCCTCCCCTCCTTCCCCTCTCCTAGGACCCCCTCCCCTCCTCCCTCCTCCTCTCCTCCCCTCTCCTGGACCCCCTCCTCCTCCTCCCTCTCCTAGGACCCCCTCCTCCTCCTCTCCTCTCTCTAGGACCTTCCTCCTCCTCCCCTCTCCTAGAACCCCCTCCTCCTCCTCCCCTCCCTAGGACCCCTCCCCCTCCCCCTCCTAGGCACCCCCTCCTCCTCCCCCTCTTCCTAGACCCCCCTCCTCCCCTCTCCTAGACCCCCTCCTCCTCCTCCCCTCTCCTAGGACCCCTCCTCCGCCTCTCCTAGGACCCCCTCCTCCTCCTCCTCCCCTCTCCTAGGACCCCTCCCTCCTCTCCCTCTCTAAGGACTCCTCCTCCTCCTCCCCTCTCCTAGACCCCCTCCCCTCCCCCTCCTCCCCTCCTCCCCTCTCCTAGGACCCCTCTTCCTCCTCCTCTTCCCTCTCCTAGGACCCCCTCCTCTCCTCTCCCTCTCCTAGGACCCCTCTCCTCTTCCCTTAGATCCTCCTCCTCTCCTCTTCTGCTCTCCTAGGACCCCCTTCTCCTCTCCCCTCTCAGGACCCCCTCCTCCTCCTCCCCTCTCCTAGGACCCCCTTCCTCCTCCTCCCTCTCCTAGGACCCCTCCTCTCCCCTCCTCCCCCTCCTCCTCTGGGACCCCCTCCTCCTCCCTCCTCCTAACCTACCTCTTGACCCCCTCCTTCCTCTCCCTTCCCCTCCCCCTTCTAGGACCCCCTCCTCCTCCTCTCTCCTGACCCCCTCTCCTGGCTCCCCCCCTCCTCCCTCCCCTCTCCTAGGACCCCTCCTCCTCCTCCTCCCCTCTCCTAGGACCCCCCTCCTCCTCCTCCTCCCTCTCCCTAGGACCCCTCCTCCTCCTCCCCTCCTAGGACCCCCTCCT
>NW_020869523.1:366923-374423 GCF_003789085.1 Penaeus vannamei | reverse complement strand
ACATTGTTTTCCTCATTTATACATGGACAACCTCATGGAAATAAAACCAGAGCATGAATTGAACGCGTATACCCGTGCACGTAAAGGCACGTAAAGGCACGGATAGTGAAAGTGGATAGCGCTCTTTTCGGACCCAGGTCCTGCATTTCAGAGTATCGAGACGCGTGCCTGGAAGGGAGGGAGTAGAGGCCAGGGCGGAGTGTGAGCAAACATGCATACTGCAGAGGGAGCGTGGAAGGGGGGAAGGGAGGCGAGGAAAGGGGACGTGTGAGGATCAGTAGATTAATTGACACAAGGTACTGGCTTGGTAAATGCATATGGGAGTGAAACGTATCCATGTTGACAAATGTAGAAAAGGTATGAATGAGACTGGATATCTTCACGGTACAAGAGATGCATTTGAAGACGTAATCGAAACCGGTCAAATACATCTCTTATATTGTGAAGATATCCAGTCTCATTCATACCTTTTTCTGCATATGGGAATATTAGATCAGTGATAGAGGGCTCGATTTGAAGTTTCAAGGTTCAGGGGTCGCTCCCGGTGGCCCTCTCAGTCGACTCATCTGAGGGTGAGGATATTATGAAGTTGAAATAATCAGTTGTTCTGACCTTCTTTTCGCAGATTACAGAAAGAGAATGATGATCTGGTTGGTAAGCACAGTCAGCACTCACAGCAGTTGCAGAATGAGAAGTTGGGGTGGAGGAGATGCAGAGGGAGAGGGAGGGGGGGGGAGGAGAGGAGAGGGAGAGGAGAGGAAGGGAGAGGAGAGGAGGAAGGGAGAGGGAGAGGAGGGGAAGGAGAGGGAGAGGAGAGGGGATGGGAGGGGAGGAGGAGAGGGAGATTACTGGTATGCTGACATCAGCATGCTGGGGTCAGAGTCACGGCTGAGAGGAACTGGCCACCGTACTCCATCATTGCACGGCCTAGAACTACAATTATGTTGCTCTACAATATATATAACCTTTGATTTTGACTTTAATGTGGGATAGGAAAAACTTAAGAATGAATTTTAAAGAACCATTTGCTACAGCACAGTAAGTCGCAAATCTTAATGAAGCAGACCATTAAAAACTTCTGCACGTTTAGTTTTGTAAGGAAATGTTCAGTATTCAAGTACAACACTTCAGGCCTTGTTTTGTAGTATCCCGAAACATCTAACGTTTTGATACATTGTATGCCGTTGTATAAAGGTCGCTACAAAACACGAGCACACTGACATACAAAAACTTTGGAAAGAAAAAAGTATTATTCTTAATTTCACAGGAGAAAAATCGAAAAAAAAACATCAAAGTACTTCATCTGCAGGTATGATTTTCAATTACGGGCAAAATACTGGAAACAACATGGAAAAAAGTACCTGACTGCTCTGTACATATGATGGTTTATACACACAACTCTTCGTTTCGAAAGGCCGTGGAAACTTTTAAATGTATTTCTCAAAAAGAGTGGAAGTTGCATAAGGTTTTGCATCTTAGATAAATAGACAGTCTATTATGTGATATTTTCAGCCTATAGCATTGTATCAAAGAGAAAGAGAAAGATTTCAAAGACATTCATATCACCGAAGTCAATGCCCCGTCATATGATTCGGACATGTTGAAAATTCTTTCCATGTTCCAGCGACCGTTATAACTGACTTTTGAAATAGAACTTTATATCAAGAAACCCGCGATGCGAATCCCAATCAGTGAAAATGCAAATTCCTCTCTGAGACTGCGTGAAACACTTCTGGAAAATATCACTTTGACACAAACCGAAAAGAAAAGAAAAGAAAGAAAAAAACGGTACGAATACCTTTTAACACAAACTGTTATCCGAATGGAATGATAATAGAAAGGTTGTTAGTATTATTATTATCATTATGATTACTCTTAATGTTGTTGTCACTGTTGCTGTTATTATAATTCCAGTAATGATTTTATCATCGTTATTTTTATCATTTCATTGTACTTATCATGAACAATAATGATTATTATTAGCATTATCATTACCGTTGTTATTAATATTAATGAAAGAAATGAAATGGAGATTGTGATGAATGGGTTTGCAGGTGCTTAGGGCAGCTGCATATTCTGTGACGTCCTGGAAGTGCAAAGGATTATTGAGCGTGAATTGGCATACACGAAGGAGTCTACGATTTATATGAATAGATGGAATAGACGGTTCTTAAAAGTAGAAAATGCTGTACAAAGATCTGCGTGTCAGTGTTATAGTCATTTGTTTTATCACGTTTATTATGTTCCATACGTTCATCCACGTATTTACGCAAGCAGGGATTTGTATTAGTGAATTTTCTTGACCCCCTTCCGATTTCTATTAAATCAGTTTTGAAATATTTTTTTATCAAACATGATCACGATGATATGTCATGCTTTTACCAATTTGAATATCCGTATGACTTAGATATTTCAAGTTCTTTCCTTTTTCCTGCCAGAGTTAAAAGCAAACTTTATCTTTCAATGCTGATGCAGATTGAAATGCAAAGTGGAGACCTATAGTTATTTGCTTTCCGCAGTTGTGTCATCACCATGAATAAGCCTTCAATGCAGAACTTTGGCTCTGAAGATACTTCTTGAGCAACGGAAGTTTTCCTGTGTAACTTTTTTTCCCTTCTTTTGCGTCGAGTAAAATCAGGAAACATAACCGGAAGACTCTCTGTTGCGTGTTTCAGTTCAGAATTTCCATTAGAAGTCTGGTACTGCCGTTTCCATCTTCTCGTGACGTCATGCGTCTTCGGAAATTTCATTTTGTAAAATTCACTGGCTCCGAGTGTATATTCGGTGTAACGTGTATACTGCAGAGCAACACGTGCATTTTCGCCGTTTGTGGTGATCATTAACGTAATAAAAAACAGAAAGAGAGAGAGACAGACAGACAAAGAGAGAGAGAGACAGACAGACAGAGAGAGACAGACAAGACAGACAGACAGAGCAGCAGCAAAGACAGAGACAAGAGACAGACAGACAGACAAAGAGAGAGAGAGAGAAGGGGGGGGGAAGAGAGGACAGACAGATAGAGAAAAAAGAGAGAGAGGGGGGGGGCGGAGAGAGAGAAAGAGAGAGGGCTATGAGAGAGAGAGGGGGGGGGGGAGAGAGAGACAGACAGAGAAAGAGAGAGGGTCTATGAGAGGAGAAAGGGAGAGGGAGAGAGAGAGAGAAAGAGAGAGAGTGATGAGAGAGACAGAGAGAGACAGACAGACAGACAGACAGATAGAGAGGGAGGGAGGGAAAGGGAAAACGACACTTCCACATCACACCCATTTTCCTTCAACGTACCAACCGCTGAAGCCATAACTATCCTTGCCATCGATGCCACTCGCCATTTTCCCTAATTTCAGCTCTATTACGACTTCGATCACTCTCGCCATGTAGTCAGCGGGTATGGAAATGGCACCATGAATACGGCCCCAAATCCTGTTAAAGCTCGTAGGATTCTCCCTTCGATGTCCCCTAAGAGGGTCTATGCATTCGGAATTCTGTATAAACTCTTTAATAAATGTATGATGACGATTTGATAAGCAGAGGGCGTGTAGGATAAGAAAAGAAAAGAGAAAAAAGAAAGATAAGACAAAATAAACGAGATGCACGCTTAAAAAGCTTGATTAAAACAATCCATCATTTGACGTATATGTCGGTGATAGAATTCGTACACTTTCACGTCGGATTCATTTTAAGGTCGGTTATGATTACGTCTTTCATTGCATTGCGTTGTGTGCTTGCCTGTTGTGAAATATCTTTCCGCAGTTGAAATTGTTACATTTCTTCCGTCTGAATTTGGTTCTTGTTGAATTCAACTTGTTTGTCAGGTTAACGTTAAAATTATCATACGTAATATGGCAGACATATTCGTTCCTTTCATCCATAACCACTAGTAGTCAGTGGGAGATGAAATGAAGAATTGAGTTATGAAAAACAGGTGTATCTCTGTAAAATAAAAAAAAAAAAAAAAAAAAAAAAAAAAAAAAAAAAAAATTGTATAGTGAATATAACAAATTCCTTCTAACTTATCCTACAAAGGTTACATTGGCCGCATTATTTGGCAGATTAAGTCCGTGACTCTAAGTGAAACACAGTGATAAAGATTTAGAGTGAAATTAACAGTTTAACTGCTGATTCTGTTAAGAGGATGTAAAATAATCATTTGATCATACTCTATCAACATCATAAAAATGTTGATCTTCAAAGAATATCGTTAGCTTAGCAGCTGCCTTTATTGAAGGCTTTATAAATGCCCTTCTGTTTTGACTCATCAGCTGCTTAAATGCCACAATAATCATAGTGAATAGTGCTACGAAAAAAGACCGTGATGAGAACATAACTGTCGAATGAAAGATCAAGGAGTCCACCAAGCTGCATAGTCGGCTTTGTAAGCCTTAATCGCCTTGAACCCAAAGCCCTATTATAATGAGGATGCGTCTGTTATTTAGGGTAATTCAGATCTTATTTGACAAGTCTGATACAATTATATCTGAATTATGATGGTTCACGATTAGCCGGTGTGCTGTTCACGAGTCGATGGGCCTGCTTCGCAATTAAACTGCCTAGTTTAGCTTTCCTCACTCACGTAGCCTTCTCTCCGCGAATCCACAGCGGCCCTTTTGAATCACCATTCTCTTAACTCTTATCGTTTTTATTGTTCTTTTATCAGTTCTTCTATCACAATAACTCTATCTTTTTTATTGGTTCTTCTATCACAATTCTCTTAACTCTCTTTTTATTGTTTCTTCTATCACAATTCTCTTACTCTATTCTTCTATTCTCTTAACTCTATCTTTTTATTGTTTCTTCTATCAACAATTCTCTTAACTCTCTTCTATCACAATTCTCTTAACTCTATCTTTTTTATTGTTTCTTCTCACGTTCTTCCTATCACAATTCTCTTATCTATCTTTTTTATTGTTCTTCTATCACAATTCTCTAACTCTTTATCTTTTTATTGTTTCTTCTATCACAATTCTCTTAACTCTATCTTTTTATTGTTTCTTCTATCACTCTTAACTCTATCTTTTTTATTGTTCTTTTATTCTCTTCTCTTAACTCTATCTTTTTTATTGTTCTTCTATCACAATTCTCTTAACTCTATCTTTTTTATTGTTTCTTCTATCACAATTCTCTTAACTCTATCTTTTTTATTGTTCTTCTATCACAATTCTCTTAACTCTATCTTTTTTATTGTCTTCTCTATCACAATTCTCTTATCTTTTTATTGTTTCTTCTATCACAATTCTCTTAACTCTATCTTTTTTATTGTTTCTTCTATCACAATTCTCTTAACTCTATCTTTTTTTATTGTTTCTTCTATCACAATTCTATTAACTCTATCTTTTTTATTTTTTCTTCTATCACAATTCTCTTAACTCTATTTTTTTTATTGTTTCTTTTATCACCATTCTCTTAACTCTATCTTTTTATTGTTTCTTCTATCACAATTCTCTTAACTCTTTCTTTTTTATTGTTTCTTCTATCACAATTCTCTTAACTCTATCTTTTTTATTGTTCTTTTATCACAATTCTCTTAACTCTATCTTTTTTATTGTTCTTTTATCACAATTCTCTTAACTCTATCTTTTTATTGTTTTTATCACAATTCTCTTAACTCTATCTTTTTATTGTTTCTTCTATCACAATTCTCTTAACTCTTTTTTTTTATTGTTTCTTCTATCACAATTCTCTTAACTCTATTTTTTTATTGTTTCTTCTATCACAATTCTCTTAACTCTATCTTTTTTTTATTGTTTCTTCTATCACAATTCTCTTAAACTCTATCTTTTTATTGTTCTTTTATCACAATTCTCTTCTATCTTTTTTATTGTTTCTTCTATCACAATTCTCTTAACTCTATTTTTATTGTTTCTTCTATCACAATTCTCTTAACTCTATCTTTTTTTATTGTTTCTTCTATCACAATTCTCTTAACTCTATTTTTTTCAATCAGTTTCTTCTCAGCGTGGATTCAACAACGGTTACGGTTCGGTTCCCATCCTCCCCTTCTCTGCTCACGTTGGCCTCCCTTCCACGCTCACCCCTCCCGTCACCGTTGCCAGACCCTGTAAGCCTAAACACCATGAAATCCCCGAGGTATTTCTGGATAATACATCTGTGGAAACGGTCTTCAGGTCTTGACTATATCGGCTTAAAGAGGTCAGGGCGATCCCCGTAATCCTGCAACAAACTGTTTCACACTTTTAGACAAAACAAGAGAGGGGAGAGCAGAAAAAACACACGTGTGGATTTCTTACGTTATTTTTCAACTTGATCAGCATCATGTCTCGAAAGTGTCTCACGATCGAAGAACAAATTTGACAGATCTACGAACGCACTTACGCAGTTCATTCTGATTACACGGATGTCTTTCTGAAGAACGAAAGATACACAGTGACTAAACCCACAGAAAGGTTGTAAAAGAACACGGAGAAGAACAAATAAGTTTATGCTTGAATTAAGAGAAATAAAATTAATTTTTCTTCTACTAATGACGATGTTATCTCGATAAGAATAACAATGAAAAGGAAACATAGAACGGTAGTAAAAGCATCAATAATAATGACCATGAAGATAATAACATAAATATTGATAATATTATCTAAGATAATCAATGACAGATAAGAATAATACAAAAAATAATTATCGATTGTAATAAAAGGCTTTTCCTTTAATGATAAACAAGGCTTATTATGCACAGCAACTATTCTGCGACACGGAAACAGAGAGCGGTTAATAGACATTAATTACGAGGCAATCTAGCCACACACACACACACACACACACACACACACACACACACACACACACACACACACACACACACACACACACATGCAATCAACAACGTTTGTGGCCATAAACGTTTACGACACACGAAGAAAAACACTGGAAACCTTTCCTCATGCACGTAAGTTATTGTGTGATTTGCATTTCTCTAGTAACAGTACTTATTTCCTTATTTCTCCTATTAACAGAGTCGTCATTTAAATGGCAATGGTATTTATATGCGAGAGAATGAATTTTAGCCCTTATAGCCCATTCTATACGAGTTTATAGTCTCTCGCTTTTTATTTACTCGTTGGCAACTCCGCGTGTGATGTCTGAGGCTTCACTCCTGCATTATTTAATCTTGGACGAAGTGATGTCACTGTAGTATGTTGTAAAAAAAAAAAAAATTATGATGAAAGGATCGCTTGTAGAGCATTGTAAATACTTTTACTTAAAAGATTTCATAATGTTAGTTTACTGTGTAATCTTCAGTATATGTATCCTTATGGATTATGTACCGTATATCCAGAATAGCATTATTTTATTACAAAACATTTAAAATTCCTTTATAAAACGCCACTCTTTTCATTTCAAAGAATTACTTCATGTTCGGTTACATAAGTTTATTTCGTTTTGTTTTTTGACAGTGTTAACGCGACATGTTGCATTTTATAAAATTAAATGCTTTTATCATTTTTAAAAGATGGATATGACGATAAATCCTCTCCTGCTAAATTGTTTACT
>NW_020869523.1:356923-359423 GCF_003789085.1 Penaeus vannamei | reverse complement strand
TAGCCTATAAGTGTACGGCGCGCGCGTGTGTGTGTGTGAAGGAGTTTAGACAAAAAAAAAAAAAAAAAAAAGATGAAAGCTATATTAAAAGGCTTATGGATGAAGAGTCTCTAGCGAAATTAATTTCGTTATGGCCCCCTTGCGAAAGTGCCTCACTTCATAAATAAATTATTCTGATATTCGTTCGTTCACTCTTTATTCTCCTCAAAAAGTAAGAAATCGGTATGTTATTCTTTCCGATGCTTTCCATTTGTTCCTGATAGTTACGCTGCCAATAATTCATTAGTGTGCGTAATATGCAATCTGCTCATTCGGTTGTTTGTCTGTTCGCTTGTTGACCTGTCCTCTCTGCTTACCTTCACTGCTCTTCCGAGTTTGTCTACGTTTACATTTTTCAAGGAAGGAGGTCCTAGAGATGAAAGAAAAGTCGCATGACCGGGAATCGCAAGTATCTAAAACACTTTTTCTTCCGGGAGTCTGGCGTTCCTCTCATCTTAGAAAGTCCAAGGCGTTCCACGTTACCAAGGCGTGTGAGCCGTAGATTTTTAATCCCGACGTCATTGTATGTGTGATTGTGTGATTGTGTGTATGTGTGCATGTGTGTGTTTGCGTGTGTGCGTATGTCTCCAGATCTGTGAGTTGTAGAGGCCGACGTGGCAGCGCTTCTGTAGAAAGCGACTTTAGCTTCGGTCGTTCCTTTCCGAGCGAAGAGGGATGTAAAACCATTTCTTCGTGGGTTTCTCTCGTGGGTTCTCTTCCTCGTGGGTGGGTCTCTTCTCGTGGTTCTCTTCTCGTGGTTTCTTCCTCGTGGGTTCTCTTCCTCGTGGTTCTCTTCTCGTGGTTCTCTTCTCGTGGTTCTCTCCTCGTGGGTTTCTTCTCGTGGGTTCTCTTCTCGTGGTTCTCTTCCTCGTGGTTCTCTTCCTCGTGGTTCTCTTCCTCGTGGGTTCTCTTCCTCTCTCGTGGGTTCTCTTCCCGTGGGTTCTCTCGTGGGTTCTCTTCCTCGTGGGTTCTCTTCTTCGTGGTTCTCTTCTCGTGGTTCTCTTCCTCGTGGGTTCTCTTCCTCGTTCTCTTCTTCGTGGGTTCTCTTCCTCGTGGGTTCTCTTCCTCGTTGTTCTCTTCTCGTGGGTTCTCTTCCTCCTCTTCCTCGTGGGTTCTCTTCCTCGTGTGTTCTCTTCCTCGTGGTTCTCTTCCTCGTGGTTCGTTCTCTTCCTCGTGGGTTCTCTTCCTCGTGGTTCTCTTTCTCGTGGGTTCCTTCCTCGTGGGTTCTCTCCTCGTGGGTTCTTGTCTCTTCCTCTGTTCTCTTTCTCGTGGTTCTCTTCCTTCTCTTCCTCGTGGGTTCTCTTCCTCGTGGTTTCTCTTCCTTCGTGTGTTCTCTCCTCGTGGGTTCTCTCCTCTCGTGGGTTCTCTTCCTCGTCTCTTCCTCTCTCCTCGTGGGTTCTCTTCCTCGTGGGTTCTCTTCCTCGTGGTTTCTTTCTCGTGGTTCTCTTCCTCGTGGGTTCTCTTCCTGTGGGTTCTCTTCCTCGTGTGTTCTCTTTCTCTCTTCGTGGGTTCTCTTCCTCGTGGTTCTCTTCCTCGTGGGTTCTCTTCCTCGTGGGTTCTCTCCTCGTGGGTTCTCTTCCTCGTGGGTTCTCTTCTCGTGGGTTCTCTTTCTCGTCGTCTCTCCTCGTGGGTTCTCTTCCTCGTGGGTTCTCTTTCTCGTGGGTTCTCTTCCTCGTGTTCTCTCCTCGTGGGTTCTCTTCCTCGTGGGTTCCGCGCCAGCAGAAGCATCCCGGGCGGTCTTATCACCTCCTTGATGCTGCTCCTTCGCTCAGTGCTCGATGCAAGAACAATCGCTGGAGTGGGGATGCGTAGGCCTCTTGGCTCCCTTTAAGGGTATGTTCGGAGTGTTGTAAGTAAATAAAAAAAATATATGTTCAATTACTCTCTCTTCTCTCTCTCTCTCTCTCTCTCTCTCTCTCTCTCTCTCTCTCTCTCTCTCTCTCTCTCTCTCTCTCTCTCTCTCTCTCTCTCTCTCTCTTCTCTCTCTCTTCTCTCTTCTCTCTTCTCTCTTCTCTTTTCTCTCTTCTCTCTCTCTTTTCTCTCTCTCTCTCTCTCTCTCTCTCCTCCGTCTTATATCACCCAGATCAGCTCTTTAGATAATGGTAAACTCTTGATATTTAATTTGGAAAATAGAATACTAATGATAATATTTCATACGCCCTTATATTTCCAAATGTTTACAGTTATTTCATTACCAAAGATAACGAAATGAATATGTAAAAGACGGATTGAAAGGAAATCTCGAGAGTAATGGGTTTCTTGAATAGTATGGTGGGGGAACGCCAACAAGGTGTTGGACACCAGCCGCTGAAACGAAATAAAATGTAAGAATTGGTAAAGGCAAAGCTAAGGGATATTCCCATAGTCTTGGGAAGAATGAATCTTGACTCGGTGGTGAGTAAGCAAGCGTGAGCCGGGAAGGGGTCGCTGGGAAGAGCCCAATCTGCCCAGGTTTAAAGAC
>NW_020869523.1:346923-351923 GCF_003789085.1 Penaeus vannamei | reverse complement strand
TCATTATTCAGTTACTATCATCATATTCCATTATTCCAGTTATCATCATCATTATTCCAGTTATCATCATTATTCCAGTTATTATCATCATTATTCCAGTTATTATCATCATTATTCCAGTTACTATCATCATTGTTACAGTTATTATCATCATTATTCCAGTTGTTATCATCGTCATTCCAGTTATTATCATCAACATTCCAGTTATTACCATCATTACTCCAATTATCATCACCATCACTCATATGTATATCGGCGTGTAAGCGATTGGCCGTGTATGCACGTACTATCTATTCTGAAACTACTTGAACACGAAAGAAAAATTAGTTCCAGTTCATTTTTTCCTGCCTCGCTACTTCGGTCTCTAAACTGGTAGTTGCTGGTAATTTCTTAATTTCCGTCCCTAAGTCTTTCCTTGTTCCCTCGGCTTTCCTAACTTGTTCCTGGTGAGATATTTTGTCCTCGTTCTGGGCTCGAATCGCTCAGAAAATAGTAACTAAAAGATGATGATGTTCATTTTGATTGCAATAGTAATGATGATGATGATGATGGTGATGTGATGGTGGGTGGTGATGTGTGGTGGTGGTGATGGTGATGATGATGTGATGATGATGGTGATGATGATGATGATGGTGATGATTGTGATGATGGTGATGATGATGATGATGATAATAATAACATTAATGGTGATCATGATAATAGTAATAAGAATGATCATTACTTTCATTGTGCTAATAATAATGATGATAATGATAATAACAATGATAACAATAATGATGATAATTAATAAATTAAGAATTATCATTATTTTCAATGTGATTTTTATGATAACAATTATGATAACTATGATGATGATAATAGTAATGATAATGATAAAAAAATATTATTATAACAATCATTATAATAACATTAACAATAATGATTATAACATTATGTAATAATGATATTAATACCACTGTTCTTAGTAATCAAAATGAAAATAAAGTAATTATAGTTATATCAACAATAAAAATGATAACAATAACAATAATGGCGACGACGATGATGATAATAATGATAATGATAACAAAACAATGATAATGATAATAACAATAACAATGATAATGATAAATATGATATGATAATTACATTTGGAATTATTTATGATATACAATAACTATCGTAATAACTATGATAATAATTGAGTGAGATAGTGACATTATCGTTGATCGTAGTAATAGTAATAATTATTATTACTATTACAAAAATGATAATGATAATAAAAATGATGACATAAATGACAATCGTTAATAATAATGATTACAATAATGGTGATATGATGAAGATAATAATGATTATGATAATGATAATGATAATAATGATAATTGCTGAAATTATTATAATTTTCATGACAATTATGATATGGCTATGATAATGACAATTATGTTAATGATATTGACATTTATAATAATGACAAAGACGTTGTAATTCTTCCTGTGTTTCGTTCGCTCGTTAGTGGTCGTTCGGTTGTTTGTGCGCATCGCTGGCCTTTTCAGCTAAAATGATTGATGGTAGATTATTGGTGTTAGATTAAATGGTGTTTTAATTTTTAATTAAATTAAATTAAAATGGTGTTAGATTCACCTCATCTGCCTGGAATCGCATCCCATGTGCCTGCGGACTTGAACTCATTCGCTTTTGTGTTCAATACAGTGATATATAACAACATGGATATTAAAGAGTCTCAGATACACACACATGCACGCACGCACATCATGTTGCTTTTCATTATAGTTATATCTATCATTATTATATTTGTTGTTACCATAATTATTATCATTATTGGTATTATCATTATAATCGTCATTATTATCACATGCGCGCGCACGCGCATGCTGCTTATTGTTATGGTTACCATTTTTATTGTTATTGATGATGGTGATACCATTTTGATCATTATTATTATAATTACCATTATTATTACTATTTTCATTATTCTTACTATTATTTATATCATTATCAATATCATTATTATTATTTCCATTATTATTATCATTATAATCATCGCTGCTGTTCTTACTCGAGGCAAGTACAGAACATCAAAACAGCTGGACCGTCACATGATGCACATTTTTCCTTTATACAAAACGGAGGAAGGGAAGAGAAAACGTAGGGGCTTAAAGAGGAAAGGGGAGAGGAAGGGATAAAGGCAAGGTAAAGGAAGGGAGAAAGGCAGGATAAAGGAAGGGAGAAAGGCAGGGTAAAGGAAGGGAGACAGGCAGGGTAAAGGAAGGGAGAAAGGCAGGGTAAAGGAAGGAGAAAGGAAAGGAAGGAGAAAGCAGGGTAAAGGAGGAGAAAGGCAGAAAGGAAGGGAGAAAGCAGGCTAAAGGAAGGAGAAAAAGAAGGGAGAAAGGCAGGAAAAGGAAGGGAGAAAGCAGGATAAAGAAGGGAGAATGGCAGGGTAAAGGAAGGGAGAAAAGCAGGGTAAAAGGCAGGAAAGAAGGGAGAAAGGCATGATAAAGGAAGGGAGCAGGTAAAGGAAGGGAGAAAGGAGGAAAAAGGGAGAAAAACAGGTAAAAAGGAAGGAGAAAAGGCAGGGAAGGAGAAAGGCAGGGTAAGGAAGGGAGAAAGGCAGGATAAAGGAAGGGAGAATGGCAGGGTAAAGGAAGGGAGAAAGGCAGGATAAAGGAAGGGAGAAAGGCAGGGTAAAGGAAGGGAGAAAGGCAGGCTAAAGGAAGGGAGAAAGCAGGCTAAAGGAAGGAGAAAGGCAGGGTAACGGAAGGAGAAAGGCAGGATAAAGGAAGAGAATGGCAGGGTAAAGGAAGGAGAAAGGCAGGATAAAGGAAGGAGAAAGCAGGGTAAAGGAAGGGAGAAAGGCAGGCTAAAGGAAGGAGAAAGCAGGCTAAAGAAGGAGAAAAGGAGCTAAAGGAAGAGAAAGGCAGGATAAAGGGGAGAAAGCAGGGTAAAGGAAGGGAGAAAGCAGGGTAAAGGAAGGAGACAGGCAGGGTAAAGAAGGGAGAAAGCAGGCTAAAGAAGTGTAGCGAATAACTACAACTGTATGTTATAGATGAACCCTTAGTAGCGTCAATGGACAGCCACAACACAGCGAGCGATAAGAGGACGAGGACACAGTGAACCTTCTTTGTTGTTATAAGCAGACGATTCAGAAACACCATTAGCCTGTGTTTAGTTCTTTTAGTTCTTGTTTTAACCTTTTATTACTTTTATTTAAATTGTTTCTTTAAATGGTTTTGATATTTTAAGTATTAACTCGTGTGACGCATTTACACAAGGATTTAACACCTTGTGAGTTCTTAATACTTTCATTTTTACATTCTTAAACAATTATCAATTTAGCTTTTCATTCATTATTAGCGTCTTTATAACATCCGTATATTTTTAAAACTGTATATATATATATATATATATATATATATATATATATATATATATATATATATAAATATATATATATATATTTATATATAAATATATATATATATTATATATATATATATATATATATATATATAATATATAAAATATAAATGTTGTGTGTTAGACACTGCATTTACTGTACCATTAAGTTTCTGTGGGTAGCGTAACCTACCCACAGAAACCCACAGTCTTTCAGGTTGTGTAGCTGGGAATGAATTAATTCTCTTATGTGCAAATTTTAACAGTTATGGAAAAAAATTTAACCCTAAATATCTTATTCAATAAACAAATAGTGAAGAGGTATCATAACATTCGGTAAATCTTGGCAATAAACATAATAATTCAAATAAGGAATATTCTCAAATTCAATTCATATCATGCATATCATGTATATGTATGATATATATAAATACATAATAAAATATATAATATATATATATATATATATACATATATTCATAATATACATATATGAAATCTTGATAATAGCCTCCGAGTTTATACACATTTCTCTTTTTCTCTGTCTCTCTCTCTCTCTCTCTCTCTCTCTCTCTCTCTCTCTCTCTCTCTCTCTCTCTCTCTCTCTCTCTCTCTCTCTTCTCTCTCTCGCTCCTCTCTCTCGCTCTCTCTCGCTCTCTCTCTCTCTCTCTCTCTCTCTCTCTCTCTCTCTCTCTCTCATAATCTATATATATATATATATATATATATATATATATATATATATATATATATATATATATATATGTATGTATGTATGTATAATATTATATATATATATATATATTATATAATATATATATATACATATATATATATATATATGTATATATATATATATATATATATATATATATATATATATATATATATATGTATATATATATATATATGTGTGTGTGTGTGTGTGTGTGTGTGTGTATGTATGTATGTATGTATGTATAAGAAATCTTTCTATATTCTAAGAGAAGAAGGCGGGGAGGAGATTACTATTGTTATTATTCCCAGTACTTAGAATGGTCTGTGTGTGTGTCTTTACATTACAGAAAACTGTTTGTCTGTGCATGAACGGCAGAATTAATAAATGCAGTGAAGGGTGTAGTTAAATTAAGTATGACAGAACGATCGACATACAAAATAGATAGATCGATATGAGACAACTTCGCATACACCTCTAATGTTAAAAAATATATACGCAGAAAGTGCAAAACAGTCTGTCCTGCAAATCTTCCTTGTGAAAGGAGTGAACACTTTAAAAGGGAATTTGGTCGCCTGCAAATATTCACGCTCTAGTTGTGGCAGCTGAGCCGTTGAAATTCTTAGTTTTATTTAAATTTATTTCACTTCTTCGTCTTTTTCGTTAGAAATGGTTTTAAAAATGTCATGGGTGAATCAATATGCATATTTATTATTTTCATTTATATATGATTTTATCTTTTATCGTTGGTTATCTCACTCTGCTCTGTCTGCTTGTCTTTCTCTATGCCTCTCTCTCTCTTTCTCTCTCTCCCTCTCTCTCTCCTCCCCTCCCTACCCCCCCCCCTCTCTCTCTCTCTCTCTCTCTCTCTCTCTCTCTCTCTCTCTCT
>NW_020869523.1:334423-341923 GCF_003789085.1 Penaeus vannamei | reverse complement strand
TGTAAATGTCCGGTTGTGCCCGCAGCACTCTACATTCAGACGAAAATGATAAGGACACCATACCCAAAGACGGCAATAGAAAAAAAAAATATGTATAATATAAACAAATAACCAGGCTAGAATTCCTTCTCTGGGGGAAAAAGATAACATCCCTGCGAAAATTATGTTAAGGACGAATACAGGAAGACACTCACTCTTACCCCGCAGCTGCAGACTGGCTCTTAAATCGCAAAAAAAAAGAGAGAAGGATGCTTGGGGTGTGAGCAAAGACGGCATCCACCATCCGTGACAGAGGAATGGACCCCACTCGCTCATTTTGGCTTCAGTACTCGCGGCCTAAAATGTGTTTGTTCTGCGTGTGTCCCGAGTAATTTCCAGAAACTGTCAGTTGCTA
Source organism: Penaeus vannamei (assembly GCF_003789085.1). Taxonomy (NCBI): domain Eukaryota; kingdom Metazoa; phylum Arthropoda; class Malacostraca; order Decapoda; family Penaeidae; genus Penaeus; species Penaeus vannamei. The sequence goes on along the minus strand of NW_020869523.1, from coordinate 341,529 downwards.
TGCCCGTGTAAATCAGTCTCTTCTCTCTCTCTCTCTCTCTGTCTCTGTTCTGTCTGGTTCTCTCTCTCTCTCTCTCTCCTCCTCCCCTCTCCTGTCTCTCTCTTCTCTCTCTCTCTCTCTCTCCTCTCTCTCTCTTCTCTCTCTCTCTCTCTCTCTCTCTCTCGTCTCTCTCTCTCTCTCTCTCTCTCTCTCTCTCTCTCTCTCTTCTCTCTCTCTTCCTCTCTCTCTCTCTTCTCTCTCTCTCTCTCTCTCTCTCTCTCTCTCTCTCTCTATATTTCCATTAATATGATGATATATGTGTAATGATTTATCAGGATTATTTCATTGTTACTTTCATCATTATTATTATCATCATAATTATATATCATATTTATCAATTTTTTTATTCATAGTTTATCATAAATACTATTATCATTATAAATATCATTGTCGTTTCATTACACACATTACTATTTTACTGATACTACTACTACTGCAATTATTGCCCATCATCATCCTCGTTATGTTTCTATTTTCAAGTAAATCAACATGATTATTAATGTAGTGTGGTGTATGAGTGTTCCTTAACTTTTCCTCAGAAGTTGTATCATTAAGCTAAGTTTCCAACAACATGCATATTAAGATGATGTGTTTTCATGTAAAGTTTTTTTTTATTTTTCACCCTTAAAGAGAGAGAGGAGAGAGAGAGAGAAGAGAGAGAGAGAGAGAGAGAGAGAGAGAGAGAGAGAGAGAGAGAGAGAGAGAGAGAGAGAGAGAGAGAGAGGAGAGAGAGAGAGAGAGAGAGAGAGAGAGAGAGAGAGAGAGAGAGAGAGAGAGGAGAGAGAGACGAGAGAGAGAGAGAGAAAGAAGAGAGCGAAAGACAGGGAGAGAGAGAGAGAGAAGAGAGAGAGAGAGAGAGAGAGAGAGAGAGAGAGAGAGAGAGAGAGAGAGAGAGAGAGAGACAGACAGAGACAGACAGACAAACATGCTTTCTTACGAAAAATAAATAAGAATAATACTTTCTAATACCCTTAAGATACATAAAAAACATACAATCTTTCATCACAATCAACAGAAATAGAAACAAGACAACCCTAGGCCTATTTTCTCGACCTCGGGGATTTGGCAGATATATATACAAGACCCTCGAGTCTAATTATTGTATAAGTCCCTGAATCACCCGAGTTTCACCCAGATATGTCCGTCTGGTATCTTGACGTTACTGAAAACTACAACGGGAAAGTTTAGAGAAAGGAAAGTCACGCTCCAGAAAAGCGCAAAGTTGAGGTAGTGTCATAAAATGCGATGATTTAGTGTCGCCCAACCACTGTGAGGCTCTTTTTTGTCTATTTTCTTTACGCTGATAATAATATAATAATAATAATAATAATAATAATAATAATAATAATTACAAATAATAATAATAATTTATTGATAATGAGTAATGATAATGATAATGATAATATAATGATAATAATAACAACAACAACAACAACAAAACAACAATAATAATAACAATAATATGATAATAGTATTAAATAATAATAATAATAATAATAATAATAATAGTATAATAATAATAATAATATAATAATAATAATAATAATAATAATAATAATAATAATAATAATTAATAATAATAATAATAATAATGATAATAATAATAATAATAATAATATAATATAATAATAATCATCATCATCATCAAAACAAAAACAATAATAATAAAAGTAATGGATGTGTTAGGTCACACGGATTGGATATGATTGCTGTTGGAAAAAAAAAATGTTGATCTTATGCCTCTGTCGCTTTGTAGTATCGGAAGTATTACCGTTTTTTATATTATCATTGCTGGTATTATTCTTATTAGTATCATTACTATTAGCTTTATCATTTTTTTCGTTATTAGGGTCATTTTCACCATCATAATCATCACTGTCATTATCACTGTTATCATTCACATCGTCCCCATTATTCTCATTGTCATGATTATTACAGTTTTTGTTTTTATTTTTATTGTCATTATCAGTAACAACAGAGTATTATTACCATCATAATAATTTTTATGTTTCCGTTTCCATAATCAATATGATTATCGTTAAAAATATCCGATTCACCATCAGTGGCATTACCATTACAATTGCACTTAGTTCATTCCTGTGAGTATTGACATGCTTATTACAACGCAAAACTTGTGAATAAAACAATTCATAACTTTACACTTTAAAGGAGAAATTCCGATCGAAGAATTAAAGGAAATAAAATCGGACGTTAAGTCATGAATAAAAATCGACTTGTATGCATCTCAGCAACCGAGATAGGCATTGGCATGTTAACTATATGCACTGATATGATGTAAAATGCCTTGGTGATGCTTTAAAGACGGGGCGAGGCTAGACTTGTGTTAAAGAAAACGGAGGGAGAGCCATGGTGAACTCGTCTAAATTTGTCGAAACACTATCGCAATTTCAATAAAAAAAATTATGACATGACAGAATCCTCAAATAAGACCTGAGTCATATTGAGAAAACAGTATACTTAAATCATCAAAACGAATGAATATCTAAAACTAAAAATATCACAGAAAACGTATTGCTTTGGTAAACTTGTCCAAAATTATCAAAACGGGTATACATTCAAATCGAAAGCCATAAATACATAGAAATGGAAATAAAAGAATATGTACATCACCACATTTCAAATTAACAGGTATGCCCGCCAGATTCGTATTGTTATGCGAAAATACTGAGCGAAATTGCTGGATTGGTGCAGCTAGTTGAGATCTGTATCAAATTTCCGGGGTGACTTGAAATCGACATTTTCTTCATCATTGCGGATGCTATTACTGGCACCATCATCATCATCTTCTTCATTTTCAGCTTCAGCTTCATTTTCAGCTTCATCATCATCATCATAATCATCATCGTATTTCTTCATCATCATATCACTATCATTATCATCACCATCGTCGTCGTCGTCGTCATCATCACCATCACCATCATCATCATCATCATCATCTTCATCTTCAACATTATCATCATCCTTATCATTATTCCCTTTATCATTTCACCGCCCAACACATTTTTTACTGAATGAAATCCAATATCTGTGTGCAGTGCATTAATGATTTTGTGAAAAAGCTTACTATGCCTACTTTCAGATCAAACTTGATCAAGGCAAGTCATGGGCTCCAGTTTGTCGATCCTGTGTTGAAAATGGCCCAAAGGTGACAGAAAAGATTTGAAGTTTGGTATTCCAATGGTGGTATGGCGAGAGAAAAAAAAAACGACTGTTATTTCTTTGTCAGTATTACTGGTATCAATTCAAAGAATAAAAAAAAACTTTTGCAATACCAAACCTTTCTTCAACAATAAGACCAGTTTTCCATTCAGAAAAGATTCCCGTACAAAAATAACTTTTTTATCGAGAAAAAATGTTGCTACAGTATTTCAAAGATGGCAATAAATATGGTTCAATTCCAATAGGACATTCAGTGACACTCCAAGAAAAGTATGACAACATAAAAGTAGTTCTAGAAGAGATCCAATATGATGAGCACCAATGGGTATTTTGTGTCGACTTGAAAATGGTAAGTTCCCTTCTTGGACAGCACAGCGGGTACACAGACTTCCTTGTTTTTATGCTTATGGGATAGCCGAGACAAAGCTGAACATTGGATTAGAAAAGATTGGCCAAGGAGGGACAGTTTCAACGTTAGGGAGAAAAAATAGTGTGAATGAGCCATTGGTGGACCCGAATCGGATCATTTTCCCACCTCTTCACGTAAAGCTTGGATTGATGAAACAATTTGGAAAAGCTTTGAACAAAAATGGTGATTGTTTCAGGTATTTTAGAGCAATCTAGTGGTGTTAGTGACGAGGAAGTAAAAGCTGGTAATTTTGATGGACCCCAAATAAGAAAGTTGCTAAAGGATCCTTCTTTCGTCACATCCATAAATGGGATAGAAAAATCTGCTCGGAATGCCTTTTTATAGCTGTAGTGCAGAATTTCTTGGGAAATGACAGAGCATTACAAGGATCTTGTCAAGGAACTAATTTTCCGTTTCCATCACCTGGGTTTGTAACATGAGCATCAAGATTCACTTCCTCGACAGTCATTTGGGTGAATTTCCAGAAAATCTTGGTAATGTCAGCGATGAGCAGGAAGAGAGGCTCCATCAAGATATTAAGATAATGGAACAAAGATATCAAGGAAGATGGGATATAGATATGATGGCTGATTATTTCTGGAGCTTCCAGCAAGATTGTGACATTTCCTGCCATTCCAGGAGGTCCAATAAAAGAACATTTCTCAGTGCGCAAGAATTTGCTAAAAAAAAAAAAAAAAAAAAAATCAAGACAGATCACTGTTAATAATATTGTATTTACCATGACATTTATCAAATATTTGGTTTCAACACAAATTAATTTGTTAGATTTGAGGAAAAAAGACCCGAGGATGTTAACAACCAAGGAGAATTGGATTCCAGCATAAATTAACATTGTTGTTAAGAAATGCGACGTGATGTGTTAAAACTGATGTCATTTTTTAAATCAGCGGAAAAAAGTTGCCTAGAATGAGCTATCAAATTCTATTCAGCAATATATATATATATATATATATATATAATATATATATATATATATATATATATATATATATATATATTGTTCTTGGGCTGTGTTATCATTATAACCATCATTATACTATCATTATTATCAGTAATAGTAATAGTATCATTATTCTTATCATTACTATTGTTTTTTATTATCTTTATCATTGTTATCTTTATCCTCATTCTTATCCTTATCAAAACTATTCTTAACCTTATCCTTATCCTTTTTACCATTGTCATCTTTATCATTATTTCTATTACTAAATACCCTATTGTTCTTGTTGTTGCTGCTGCAATATGAATAATAATATTGTTATCTTTACCATCATCATTCTCTTCATTATCACTATAATCATTATCATTATCAGTATTGTCATTATTACTATACTTGTTATTATTAATTTCAAACTGCATTAGAATTATTATTGTTACTGTTATGTCCATTATTGTTATTTTTATTATTGTAAATATTATCATCATTATTATAATTATTTTTATTATTGTTGTTATTTTATTATTATTATTATCATTATTATTATTATTATTATTATTATTATATATTATTATTATTATTATTATTATTATTATTATTATTAACATTATATTATTATAATATTAATATAACATTATTATTATCATTATTATTACTACTTTTATTATATTGCCATTATCATCATTATCATAATTTTATTATTGTTAAAAGTTATTTATTGTTATTATTATTAATATTATTATTATTACTATTATCATCATTACTTTAATTATAATCATTCTTATTATTACTATTACTTTTATTATCATAATCATAATCTTCATCAATAATGTTTATGTTGAATTATTATTGTTATCATTATCACTGCTAGCATTATTATTACTGCAATTAGTATTGTTTTTTTTATCATCATTACTATTATTATCATTATTATTGTTATTATAAACATTGTTATCATTATTGTTATCAATATCATCATTATTGTTGTTATTATCATTACTATTCTGATATAATCATAAGTATTATCATTATTATTGTCATTATCATTGCTTATCATCATTATTATTTTATCATTATAATTATTATTATCACCATCATTATCATCATCACCATTATCGCTATCATAATTATCAATATTACTATTATTGTCATCATTTTTATTATCATTATGAATATCATTATAACTTTTTGTTATTATTGTCATTAATATGATCATTTACAACTAGAAGTAGAAGTAATAGTAGTAATAGAAGAGTCTGTAGCTGTAGTAATTGCAGTACTAGGATAGTATTTTCATCATTATTAATTATTATTGTTGCTGTTGTTATTTTCATTATTGCTAACAACATTACCATTTTTTTTTTTTCTAGAGGTATGTCTTATCCTTATGTTGATACAATTAAGTAGTGGTAGTGAGTTTTTAAGGCTTCATTAGCATTGCGAGATAGGAGACCACGGACGTTGCCGGTATACTTGAGAAAGAGGTGATTTTAATGTAATTCTTCAAGTGTTGATTGTTTTATTGCATCAGTGACTCTTTTGCCTTGGCGGAGGTATGCGTTCTCCGGGTGCATCTAGTTATTATTCGTATCATCTTCATCACAATCATCATTATCGTCTTTTCAGCTTCTCTCTTGACTGTAGACACACTGCCTCGCTGCCCGTGTCTGTTGGGTGTCTGTAGGCAATGACGAACATTCAATGAAGAACATTCATATTCTTTACAATAACGTAATCCTTGCAGATTTGTTTCAGAGATTTAATAGCCCCGATTCAAATCTTTAAATTGGATAGAGATAGATAGATAGACAGAGAGAGATATGGGACTGAGATACAGGAATAGGTGTAGTTAGGCCATTGTGATAAATTAGACGAGTCTTACTCCCAGGCACAAAATATGACATACAAACGATAGCATACTCGTCCAGAGAGGAAACTAATTTGGAACTCTCTCCGAAACAGGAAGTTTCAATTGGCCATTTCGAATCCAGGGACTTCAAAATCCATCACGGAAGGAGAGGCGAGGAGAGGGCGTCCAGATCGAACCCCACACACCTCCAAGGAACAAAGAACGAGATCTCTCCGTAAATACATCATTCTCCCGTAGGAAACCACTGGTTAAAACCGGAAGCACGGCCCAACAGAGTGCAGATCCTGATGGACGAGCTTCGGGAAAGAATGGAAAAGGCGAGACATAAACTCATCTGCATTATATCAAGGGCTGGGGAGCACAACCAGATTGCTTCGTGATGATCGGCGAGTAATTTATGTTCGCTGTCATGTGGAGGGATGAAATCTCTCCGTCGGAAAAATTGCATAATTCAGTTCGTATGCAGGTGTGTGCGTGTGTGGACAGAAGGGTTGTTGTGGTGGGGTGGTGTGTGTGTTTGTGTGTTGTTTGTGTGTGTGTGGGTGATTTTGTGTTGTGCTGTTGTGTGTTTTGTGTTGTTTGTGTGTGTTTGTTTTGTTGTTTGGGTGGGGTGGTGGTTGTTGGTGGTGTGTGTATAAATTATGTTACAG
>NW_020869523.1:322698-327800 GCF_003789085.1 Penaeus vannamei | reverse complement strand
TTTATTATTTATTATTTATTGTTATTATTATTATTATTATTTATTATTATTATTATTATTAATTATTATTATTATTATTATTATTATTGTTATTGTTTGTTATTGTTGTTATGTTTGTTATTGTTATTGATTTATTGTTATTGTTATTATTTATATATTTATTCTTATTATTTTATTCTTATGTTATTCTTATTATTTTATTCTTATTATTCTTATTATTTTATTGTTATGTTATTGTTATTGTTATATTGTTATTATTTTATTATTATTCGTGTTATTTTTATCTTTATTGGTATTATCTTTTGGTCATTGTTATTGTAGTTACTATTATTGAAAAAAAGATACGGCAACGCTATTATTATGATTGTTATTATGGTTGAGTCGCATCGCCGAGTGACTCAGCATAGTGACGAGTGCCATGCGTTGCAGGAGCCATTTCCCTCAGAGATCGAGTGTCCTCCTAGGAGTGGCCAGCCAGTGACCGCGGCGCCTCAGTGTTGTCGCCACGAGGGCCAGTGCCCAAGGACCAGTGCCCAAGGACCAGTGCCCAAGGACCGTGATAAGGGAACCGTGATAAGTGAACCGAAGTGAACCTCAGTGGCGCCGTGGTGATCGCGTTGAGCCCTTGGCACGGAGGACCCCGAGTGAACCAGGTTGGGCCGGGCGCGGCGCTCCCACGCCCACGGCATGGACTAGCCGCGAGGCGATGTGATCCCCGCGCGCGCCCGCTCGTCTTCGTCCGCGGGATCGCCTGCTGACGCCCCCTGGGTCCCCTTGGGTCCCTCCCGCGCGAGCCTCGGGGCCCCTCCTGCAGCGGGGCCCCGCCTTCCCCCTCCCTCCCTCGGGGGCATGATGGAGAGCCTGGAGTTCCGCGAGAAGCTGCTGTACCCGGGCATCACGCCCACCATCCACTGCCACACCTGCAAGCGGCAAGGCAAGCGGCGGGCGGCGAGGCCCGTGTCCTCCCGCCCGCGCCCGCCGCCGCGGGGCTCCTCCTCAACGGGTATGTCGCACTCGCCTTGGGGCGGCGGGCGGCGCGGGCGGCGTTGCTCGCGCCCCCCGTGCCCCGCTTTGGGGCTTCGGGATGGGATGCCCTTGACGCGCCCGCACAGCATCGCGGTGGCTGATTATGCATGCGGAATTATCGATAAATGCCACGAATGACGTTCGCGCCAAAGCAGTAAACACGACACGCACTCCGAGTGTAGAATAAGCTTAAGATTCGGTGTTCGTCATCAGCCCGTAAACAAACGTGGCCGCTCGTAAACAAATCGTACCGAAAGCCATCTAATAGTCGTTCGCGGGAATGGAGATTTAATCTAATTTAATTTAATCAAAGAATCGGGCTTCGTATCATCAAAGAAAGAGAGAGAAAGAGAGAAAGAAGAAAGAAAGAAAGAGAAAAAACGTCCCTGACATCGGGGCTCCAAGGTCACAAAAGCCTTGACCTCACAGTAGAATCCTTTGTGCAAGGTCACTTTGCCAAGGTCGTCATTGCAAGTCATTTTTTTTTTATCGCGGCGGAGGATGAAATTTATCCCCCCCCCTGCTCCTTGTCTGTCGGGGATTGTTTTGATATTCATTAATTGTCGGCGGGAAGAAGCTGCCGGTACGTAACAAGTGCAGATTATTTGCAAATAGGGCTTAGGTTTGGCTATTTCGATGCTATTTCAACGCTGGAGATTCGTGGCCCACTTGTGGTGCAGTGCGCTTTGTTCAGTTCCATTGTCTTTCGTTTTTCTTCGTGTTTGATGTGTTCAGGGTCCAGTGTTAGATGCCCAGATATGATGATTTGTCTATAGCGTTTTTTAAAAGGATATCTTGAATTGGAAATGGAGACTTTCGCAAGTAAAAATGGCAAAATGGTCTATAGCGTTTTTAAAAAGGAATATCTTGGAGGAAATGGAGACTTTGGCAAGTAAAAATGGCCAAAAATGGTCTATAGCGTTTTTTAAAAGGAATATCTTGAAGGAAATGGAGACTTTGGCAAGTAAAAATGGCCAAAAATGGTCTATAGCGTTTTTAAAAGGAATATCTTGAAGGAAATGGAGACTTTCGCAAGTAAAAATGGCCAAAAATGGTCTATAGCGTTTTTTAAAAGGAATATCTTGANTGCGCTTGTTCAGTTCCATTGTCTTTCGTTTTTTTTTTCGTGTTGATGGTTCAGGTCGCAGTGTTAGATGCCCCAATATGCGCATGCTGTCTATAACGTTTTTTAAAAGGAATATCTTTGAAGAATGGAGACTTTCGCAAGTAAAAATGGCCAAAAATTGGTCTATAGCGTTTTTAAAAGGAAATATCTTTGGAGGAAATGGAGACTTTCGCAAGTAAAAAATGGCCAAAAATGGTCTATAGCGTTTTTAAAAGGAATATTGAAGGAAATGGAGACTTTGGGCAAGTAAAATGGCCAAAAATGGTCCTATAGCGTTTTTAAAAGGAATATCTTGGAGGAAATGGAGACTTTTGGCAAGTAAAATGGCCAAAAATGGTCTATAGCGTTTTTAAAAGGATATCTTGAGGAATGGAGACTTTGGCAAGTAAAATGGCCAAAAATGGAGCGTTTTTTAAAAGGAATATCTTGAGGAAATGGAGACTTTCGCAAGTAAAAATGGCCAAAAATGGTCTATAGCGGTTTTTAAAAGGAATATCTTGAAGGAATGGAGACTTTCGCAAGTAAAAATGGCCAAAAATGGTCTATAGCGTTTTTTAAAAGGAATATCTTGGAGGAAATGGAGACTTTCGCAAGTAAAAATGGCCAAAAATGGTCTATAGCGTTTTTAAAAGGAATATCTTGAAGGAAATGGAGACTTTGGCAAGTAAAAATGGCCAAAAATGGTCTATAGCGTTTTTAAAAGGAATATCTTGAAGGAAATGGAGAGGCAAGTAAAAAGGGCCAAAAATGGTCTATAGCGTTTTTAAAAGGAATATCTGAAGGAAATGGAGACAAGTAAAAATTGGAGCTTTGTAAGGAAATGGAGACTTTCGCAAGTAAAAATGGCCAAAAATGGTCTATAGCGTTTTTAAAAGGAATATCTTGAGGAAATGGAGACTTTGGCAAGTAAAAATGGCCAAAAATGGTCTATAGCGTTTTTAAAAGGAATATCTTGAAGGAAATGGAGACTTTGGCAAGTAAAAATGGCCAAAAATGGTCTATAGCGTTTTTTAAAAGGAATATCTTTGAAGGAAATGGAGACTTTGGCAAGTAAAAATGGCCAAAAATGGTCTATAGCGTTTTTTAAAAGGAAATATCTTGAAGGAAATGGAGACTTTGGCAAGTAAAAAATGGCCAAAAATGGTCTATAGCGTTTTTAAAAGGAATATCTTGAAGGAAATGGAGACTTTGGCAAGTAAAATGGGCCAAAAATGGTCTATAGCGTTTTTTAAAAGGAATATCTTTGAAGGAAATGGAGACTTTGGCAAGTAAAAATGGCCAAAAATGGTCTATAGCGTTTTTTAAAAGGAATATCTTGAAGGAAATGGAGACTTTGGCAAGTAAAAATGGCCAAAAATGGTCTATAGCGTTTTTTAAAAGGAATATCTTTGAAGGAAATGGAGACTTTGGCAAGTAAAAATGGCCAAAAATGGTCTATAGCGTTTTTAAAAGGAATATCTTGAAGGAAATGGAGACTTTGGCAAGTAAAAATGGCCAAAAATGGTCTATAGCGTTTTTAAAAGGAATATCTTGAAGGAAATGGAGACTTTCGCAAGTAAAAATGGCCAAAAATGGTCTATAGCGTTTTTAAAAGGAATATCTTGAAGGAAATGGAGACTTTGGCAAGTAAAAATGGCCAAAAATGGTCTATAAGCGTTTTTAAAAGGAATATCTTGAAGGAAATGGAGACTTTGGCAAGTAAAAAATGGCCAAAAATGGTCTATAGCGTTTTTTAAAAGGAATATCTTGAAGGAATTGGAGACTTTTGGCAAGTAAAATGGCCAAAAATGGTCTATAGCGTTTTTAAAAGGAATATCTTGAAGGAAATGGAGACTTTGGCAAGTAAAAATGGCCAAAAATGGTCTATAGCGTTTTTAAAAGGAATATCTTGAAGGAAATGGAGACTTTGGCAAGTAAAAATGGCCAAAAATGGTCTATAGCGTTTTTAAAAGGAATATCTTGAAGGAAATGGTTTCGCAAGTAAAGATGGCCAACATTAACCGAGGCTTTCATGGTCGTAAACCTTTTGATCTCGTGTCGGAGATATTCTTTTACGCGTGTTAAACCGCGTGTCGCTAATATACTTAGCACGAATAAAACATAGGCGCCGAGTTGGTTTGATTTACAAGGAAAATGTTAATTATCAAGAAAATCTAAATTTGTGCGTGTTTGCAGAGTTGTTTGATTTGCAAGGAAAATATTAACTATCAAGAAAATCTAAATTTGTGCGTGTTTGCGGAGTTGTTTGATTTGCAAGGAAAATATTAACTATAAAAAAAAATCAAAATTTGTGCGTGTTTTTTGTTTTTGAGAGAGTCACAGGCTGGTGGAAACCTTTGCGTAATGGGGGTGGGGGGTGGGGTGGGGGGTGGGGGTGAGGGGGGGGGTTCGTGGCGTGGCCGTCAGCAGGAAGACAGCAGTCAAGGTCTATATAAGTACTTGTTATAGACCTTGGCAGCAGTGGTGTTCTCGGCGCGGGGAGAGGGTCGTTGCCGTCGCCGTGATCGCCGTCTTTATCGCCGATGCCTCCGTCCTTGGCTGTTTCCTCGTCGTCGCCGCCACCATCATCATCGTCAGCACCATGATCACCATGAGCTTCTGTACCACTGTCAGCATTCCCACCAGCGCCATGGTCACCATTATTAATACCGCCGTCAGCATTCCCATCAGCACCATGATCACCATCATCAGCACCACCGTCAGCATTGCTATCAGCGCCATGGTCACCATTATTAATACCGCCGTCAGCATTCCCATCAGCACCATGGTCACCATTATCAGCGCCACCGTCAGCATTCCCATCAGCGCCATGGTCACCATTATTAATACCGCCGTCAGCATTCCCATCAGGCGCCATGGTCACCATTATTAATACCGCCGTCAGCATTGCACCATTACATCAGCATTCCATCAGCACCATGATCACCATTCACCGCCGTCAGCATTCCCA
>NW_020869523.1:305198-317698 GCF_003789085.1 Penaeus vannamei | reverse complement strand
TCTTTTCTTTTCTTTTCTTTTCTTTTCTTTCTTTTCTTTTCTTTTCTTTTCTTTTCTTTTCTTTTCTTTTCTTTTCTTTCTTTTTTTTCTTTTCTTTTCTTTCTTTTCTTTCTTTTCTTTTCTTTTTTTCTTTCTTTTTCTTTTCTTTCTTTTCTTTTCTTTTCTTTTCTTTTTTTCTTTTCTTTTCTTTTCTTTTCTTCTTTTTTCTTTTCTTTTCTTTTCTTTTCTTTTCTTTTCTTTTCTTTTCTTTTCTTTTCTTTTCTTTTCTTTTTTCTTTTCTTTGAAACTCTCTGGTCTGGTTTCGAACTTCGGTTATTGTTCTGGACTGTTCAGGGCTGTTCGGGGCTGGACAGATCTGGACTATTTAGGGCTGTTCGGGGCAGGAGAGAAGTAGTCAGGAATAGTCGGGAGTAGTCATAGATTGTACATTGTATAGGGGTGGTCAGGGTGGGTCAGGAATGCACATTGAACTTTGGCTGTTGTTCAGGGTTATTCTGGACCTTGCAGGACTGTTCAGGGCTGTCCAGAACCGCGCGGGAGTGGTTTGTAGTAGTCAGGAATAGTCAGGGATTGTCAGGGATAGTCATGAATAGTCAGGGAATAGTCAAGGATAGTCATAGTCAGGATAGTCAGTCAGGGATAGTCAAATAGTCAGGAATAGTCAGGATAGGTCAGGTCAGGATAGTCATGAATAGTCAAGGATAGTCATGAATAGTCAGTCAGTCAGGATAGTCAGGGAATAGTCAAGGAATAGTCGGATAGTCAGGAATGTGCATTGTACAAGGCTGTTCTGGGCTGCTAGGGACTGATCGGGACTGTTCGTGATTGTATAGGAATGTTCAGGACTGTCAAGACTGTGTAGGATTGTTCATGATTATTCGGGACTGGCCAGTTCGGGGCAGGACTACCTAGCCCTAGTCCTAGTAGATGCTCAGGGCTATTTAGGACTCATCGGGACTGCTCATTGCTCTTTTAAGGACTACTCAGGACTGTTCAGGGATGTCTGGGATTACACGGAGCTCTTCGTGACTGTTCGTGACTGTTCATGACTGTGCATGAATGTTCAGGAGTGTTCAGGACTACTCACGACTTCTCTCGACTCCTCACGGCTACTCACGATTGCTCATGACTACTCACGATTACTCACGACTACGTACTACTCACGACTACTCACTTCTCACTACTCACGATTACTCATGATTACTCACGACTATCTCACTACTCACGAATTACTCACTACTCACGACTACTACTCACGATACTCACTACTTCACGTCTTCACGCTACTCACACTCACGACTACTCACTACTCACGACTACTCACGACTGCCTACGGTTCAGCTCAGAACTGCTCAGACGATTCGGGACTACACCCCCACCCCCACGCCCCTTCAGACCACACTTACGAGACTCTCAGACCTTCTCACTCTACGCTGATTGGCTGGAACCGGTTTTGAAATCCTCGGCGGGAAAATGGTTCAGCCAGTGAGTGAATTATTTACTGTTCGGTCACGCGAAAAAAAAGTGAATAATAATTTATTATTTTTTTTTTTTAACTGAGGTTCATTGTTAGCGATGGTGACGGTGAATGGCGGTGCATGGTAATGAAAGGCTGTTTGTATTGGGATTTATTGTGATTTGAGTTGACAGTGAATAGTAGTGGAACAAAAATTAACTTCTGTCTGTTTTTTAATTTTATTTTATTCAAAGTTTATTGCTGAAGATATGTACTTGTCTATTTTTTATTTTATTTTATTTAAAGTTTATTGTTGAAGATCGGTCTATTTTTAATTTTATTTTGTTCGAAGTTTATTGCTGAAGATCTGTCTATTTTAATTTTATTTTATTGAAGTTTATTGCTGAAGATTTGTCTATTGTAGGTTTATTTATTTTAAAGTTTATTGATGAAGATCTGTCTGTTTTTAATTTTATTTTATTGAAGTTTATTGCTGAAGATATGTCTATTTTTATTTAATTTTATTCAAAGTTTATTGCTGAAGATCTGTCTGTTTTTAATTTAATTTTTTTAAAGTTTTATTGAAGATCTGTCTATTTTTTTTTTTTATTGAAGTTTATTGTTGAAGATCTGTCTATTTTTAATTTTATTTTATTCAAAGTTTGTTGTTGAAGATCGGTCTATTTTTAATTTTATTTTATTCACAGTTTATTGCTGGAAGATCTGTCTATTTTTAATTTTATTTTATTCACAGTTTTATTGTTGAAGATCTGTCTGTTTTTTTAATTTTATTTCAAAGTTTATTGCTGAAGTTTATTTTTAATTTGATTTTATTCACAGTTTATGCTGAAAAATCTGTCTATTTTAATTTTTTTTATGAAGTTTATTCTGAAAATCTGTATTTTTTTAAAATCAAAGTTTATTGTTTGAAGATCTGTCTATTTTATTTTATTCAAAGTTTATTGCTGAAGATCTGTCTATTTTTTATCGACGTTTATTGCTGAAGATCTTTCTATTTTTAATTTTATTTTATTCAAAGTTTGTTGTTGAAAATCGGTCTATTTTTAATTTAATTTTTTCAAAGTTTATTGCTGAAGATCTATTTTTAATTTTATTTTATTCAAAGTTTATTGCTGAAGATCTGTCTATTTATAATTTTATTATATTGAAGATGTTTATTTTTTATTTAAAGTTTATTGCTGAAGATCTGTCTATTTTCAGTTTTATTTTATCCAAAGTTTGTTGTTGAAAATCGGTCTATTTTTTATTTAATTTTATTCAAAGTTTACTTGCTGAAGATCTGTCTAATTTTATATTTTATTTTTATTCAAAATTTATAGCTGAAGATCTGTCTGTTTTCTTATTTTATTTTATTCACAGTTTATTGTTGAAGATCTGTCTATTTTTAATTTTATTTTATTCAAAGTTTATTGCGGTTGGTGTCGGCTGGGAATGACGAAATTCCTCGCCTCGATCTGGGCGCCTTGGGAACGCTGCCGGGGTCTTCGTCTTTAGGATGCGACGCGCGGTTGGCAGTTTCAGTATTCAGATGGAAGGGGAATTGAGAGAGAGATAGAGATGGAGATAGAAGTAGATTAGAGAGAGAGAGAGAGAGAGAGTGAGATTTGAGAGTGAGAATGAGTGAGTGTGAGTGAGTGAGTGAGTGTGTGAGTTTGTGTGTGTGTGTGTGTGTGTGTGTGTGTGTGTGTCTGTCTGTCTGTCTGTCTGTCTGTCTGTCTGTCTGTGAGTGAGTGAGTGAGTGAGTGAGTGAGTGAGTGTGAGTGAGTGTGAGTGTGAGTGTGAGTGTGAGAGTGAGAGTGAGAGTGAGAGTGAGAGAGTGAGAGAGTGAGAGAGTGAGAGAGTGAGAGAGTGAGAGAGAGTGAGAGTGAGTGAGTGAGAGAGTGAGAGTGAGAGTGTGAGAGTGAGAGTGAGAGTGAGAGTGAGAGTGAGAGAGTGAGAGTGAGAGTGAGAGTGAGAGTGAGAGTGAGAGTGAGAGTGAGAGTGAGTGAGTGAGTGAGTGAGTGAGTGAGTGAGTGAGTGAGTGTGTGTGTGTGTGTGTGTGTGTGTGTGTGTGTGTGTGTGTGTGTGTGTGTGTGTGTGAGTGGAGTGAGTGAGTGAGTGAGTGAGTGAGTGAGTGAGTGAGTGAGTGAGTGAGTGTCTGTCTGTCTGTCTGTCTGTCTGTGTCTGTCTGTCTGTCTGTGTCTGTCTGTCTGTCTGTCTGTCTGTCTGTCTGTCTGTCTGTCTGTCTGTCTGTCTGTGAGTGAGTGAGTGAGTGAGTGAGTGTGATGGAGAGGGACGAGAGGAGGAGGAGAGAGAGGGAGAAGGGAGAGAGAGAGAGAAGGAGAGAGAGGGAGAAGGAGAGAGAGGGAGAAGGAGAGAGAGGGAGAAGAGGAGAGAGAGGGAGAAGGAGAGAAGGGAGAAGGAGAGAGAGGGAGAAGGGAGAGAGGGAGAAGGAGAGAGAGGGAGAAGGAGAGAGAAGGGAGAAGGAGAGAGAGGAGAAAGAGAGAGGAGAAGGAGATGAGAGGGAGAAGGAGAGAGAGGAGAGGAGAGAGAGGGAGGAGAGAGAGGAGAAGAGAGAGAGAGGGAGAGGAAGGAGAGAGGGGAAGGAGAGAGAGGGGGAAGGAGAGAGAGGGAGAAGGAGAGAGAGGAGAGGAGAGAGAGGAGAGGAGAGGAGGAGAAGGAGAGAGAGGGAGAGGGAGAGGGAGATAAAAGTAGATGTAGAAATAGATATAAAATAGAAATACCGATAGATATAGAGATTGAGATAGTAGATATAGAAATAGGGATAAAAGATAGAAATGGCGATAGTTATGTAGATTGTGATGATAATAGAGGTACAGATAGGAATAGAGATGCAAATAAAATATAAGTAGGTATAAAAAATAAGAACATAATTAGTGATAACATAGAGATATAAATAGAAATTGAGAGATATAAAATAGACATAGATAAAAAAGATACAGATAAAAAGATAGAGCTAAAATTAGAGATGGAGCTAAAATAGAGACAGATAAGAATATATTTATATAAGAATAGAAATAGGAATAAAATCGAGATAGAAATAGAGATAGAGCTAAAAATAGACAGCTAAAAATACATGTAGATAAAATTAGAGAGATGTAAATAAAGATGAAAATAGATATGAAAGGACAGATGAAAATAGAGATAGAAATATAGATAAAGACAAATGAACATAGAAATAGATATGAATAGATATAGATATAGAAATAGAAATAGAGATAGATATAGAGATAGAAATAGGAATGGAGATAGGAATAGGAATGGAGATAGGAATAGGAATGGAGATAGGAATAGGAATGGAGACAGGAATAGAAATTATAGATAAATAACGACATGAATAAAATATATAAATAGAGATGGAGATAGAAATAGGGACATAAATAGAGAGAGAGAGAGAGAGAGAGAAATAAAGATAGAAATAGAGAAAGGAAGACCGGTAGGAAAAGCACTGGAAAAGCAAGGAAATTAGTCGCACCGACCTACTTTCCTATAACTTCATTTAGGGGTGGGGGGGGAAGTGGGGGTGCGTAAGGGGGGGGATTTAGGGCCCCCGGGCCGACCTGCCGGAGGATCAGACGAGCAGGTCCATCGGTGGGTCAGTGAGGCTGGGCGGGCAAGTGTTTTTTTGGGGGTGGGTGGGTGGGGGTGTGGGTAGTCGCGGTTGTGAGGGCGGGCTCGGCGTGGCGTGAGCGTGCGGGTGAGGTCCTAATACTAGTTCACGAACTGCACACTAATACATAGACATAGTTTCCACTTTAATCTAATAGACAGACTCAACTACATCTCGGTCAACTATAATAAAAAACGTAGTTAAGGCATCATGGGGGTGGTGGGTGGGTGGGGGAGTGGTTAGGGTGGGCGGTGAGGAGGTCGTGGGCGGTGTTTGTGGAGTGGGTTGGAGGTGGGGTATTGTAGCGTGGGGGAGTGCGATCGGTGTCTGAGTGTGTGGGTCGGTGTAGGGGTGTGTGGGGCTGTGAATGTGGGCGTGGTTGATGGGGTAGGTGAGGTGTTGGGTGTGAGGGTGTGGGGTATGGGTGAGCTGGGTGACGTTGGGCGGTGAGTTGCGGTGTGGGGTGTGAGATGTGGGATGTGGGTGGGTGTGTGGGTGCAGTGTGTGTGGGGATGGGATGCACGTCTGTCTGTCTGTCTGTCTTATGCGAGGAGAAAACGATGTCATTTACATCCATTGTAATCTTACTTTTGATGCAAGTTCATCGGTCCAGAATTTGTGCTAGTCATTTTTTTTACATAGGTCCATGCGGCTGTAGCGAATGCACAAAAAAATATCTATGGCCACTCTGTTTGGGTGTCGGTGTAACTTAACGGGGATTATTCATGGTCATATTTGTCAAAGGAAACATGGACGTCTTTCTGTCCTTCTTTTCTCTTCCGCTCTCTCGCTCTCTCGCTCTCTCGCTCTCTCGCTCTCTCGGCTCTCTCGCTCTCTCGCTCTCTCGCTCTCTCGCCTCTCTCGCTTCCCCTCGTCTCTCTCTCTCTCTCTCTCTCTCTCTCTTCTCTCTCTCTCTCTCTCTCTCTCTCTCTCTCTCTCTCTCTTCTCTCTCTTCTCTCTCTCTCCTCTACTCTCTCTCTCTCCTCTCTCTTCTCTCTCTCCCTCCCCTCCCTCCCTCTCGCTCTTCTCTCCTCTCCCTCTCCTCCCTCCCTCTCCTCTCTCCCTCTTCCCTCTCCCCTCCCTCCCTCCCCTCACCCATATACGGTATTTTTTTCTGTCCCGGGATGCGAACGGAGCCACACACGAAATCTCCGGAGATGAGGATTGTGTGTCTTCGGGAAGGGTCATGGAGATGCCCTTCGATAAGAGAGGGTGGCAACGGCGGCGACCTTTGACCCCGTCCGCTGAGGCCGAGGCTCGTCCGCCGCGGCAGGGACGAGCGGCCTGGGATGATAAGAGATAGAGGCGGGAATAGAGATGTAAATGGAAATGGAGTTAGGAGATAGAAAGATGAGAATGTGATTAGAGATAGAATGGAGATAGAAATAGATATATATAAAAGATATAGATAAAATATTATTATTATTCGTGATAAATTATTGTTATTATTCGCAACCTTTACGGCGTGGTCTTCGTGGGTGAGCCTCTGAGCGACGGCTGTTGTGTGGCTCGCTTGCACGCGCGTTGGGAGCCACACGGGAAGGCGCAAGTGGCAGACGCGCACGCACACGCATACGCATATTCACTCGGTCGGTCGGTCGGTCACTCACTCAGCCACACGCACACGCACGCACGCACGCACGCACGCACGCACGCACGCACGCACGCACGCCACGCACGCACGCACGCACGCACGCACGCACGCACGCACACACACACAACACACACACACACACCCACACACACACACACACACACACACACACACACACACACACTCACTCACTCACTCACTCACTCACTCACTCACTTCACTCACTCACACACACACACACACACACACACACACACACACACACACACACACACACACACACACACACACACACACACACACACACACACACCACACACACACCACATACACACACACACAATACACATTCCACACATATAAGGATTCATATATATTCCGCATATGCGCTATATAAAGCGTGCGTATTGTGTATATGGGCTATATTTTTTTGTGCTGTTTATGTGCGTCTTTTGTCGCGGGTAAGCTGCATCCGGTCGTGCTGGGCCAGCCACACCGGAGGCGGATGAGGGGGAGAGGGGAGAGGGAGAGGAGAGGAGAGGGGAGAGAGAAGGAGAGGGGATGAGGGTGAGAGGGAGAGAGGGGAGAGAGGGAGAGAGGGAGAGAAGAGGAGAGAGATGGAGAGAGGAGGGAGTGGTTAAGGAAAGAGAGAATGAGAGAAGAGAGAGAGATGAGGAAGAGAGGAGAGAGAGAGAGAGAGGAGAGAGAGAGAGAGAGAGAGTAGAGAAGAGAGAGAGAGAGAGAGAGAGAGAGAGAGAGAGAGAAGAGAGAGAGAGAAGAGAGGAGAGAAGAGAATGAAAGAGAGAGAGAGAGAAATGAAAGAGAGAGAGAGAGAATGAAAGAGAGAGAGAGAGAATGAAAAGAGAGAGAGAGAAGAAGAGAGAGAGGAATGAAAGAGAGAGAGAGAGAGAGAGAGAGACACGAGGTGACGGTTTACTGCACCAGCCCGGTTCTCGCTGAGCAGGGAATCCGAAGGCACCATGAATGACAATTGCGAAACGCGAGTAAGCCTGTAGTATATCCTCCAAGTCTAGGGCGGAGAGGAACTGGCCGCCCCATGCCGCTTCGTTCCACCGCGGCTGAGAACAAGGGCTGTGCAAGTACATACTTATATAGACCTTATGTATATATACTATACCGTATATATACTTTATATAGACGACGTATATATATACTTGTATAGGCATATATATACTTATATAGACGTATATATACTTATATAGGTGTATATATACTTATATAGACGTATATATACTTATATAGGCGTATATATACTTATATAGGCGTATATATACTTGTATAGGCGTATATATACTTGTATAGGCGTATATATACTTATATAGGCGTATATATACTTATATACACTTATATAGACCTTATATATAACTTATATAGACATTTATATACTTATATAGACCTTATATATACTTATATAGACATTTATATACTTATATACACCTTATATATATATAATATATATATATATATATATATATATATATATATATATATATATATATATATAATATATATATATACTTATACAGACTTTGTTTACGTGTCTATTTAGACCTTATATATATACTTATGTAGACTTAATATATATACTTATATGGAACATATGGAACCTTTGTTGAGAAAGCTTGCTCCTCTTCGGATATACAGCGGTTGTCGAGTGTGGTGAGATATCCGTGATATAAGGGAAATACGGGCGTGTTTACGTACATGTACGGAGATAGCTGCACGCTGATTCGGAGAATTTGACGTGCTTATCTATATTTATATGTGTGTGTGTGCATATGTGTGTATTTCTATTTATGTAGACGTTTGTCCTTCTGCACATATAGATGTAAACAGTACAAAGATATATCCCATATGCAATACTTAAAGTATATATGATATATGTAGTTTTTGTTTGCACGTGTGTGTGTGCATGTAGATGTACTTGTGCGTGTGTATGTGCGTGGTATGCGTATTTCCATGATCGTGTGCGTATTTGTTCTTATGGTCGTGTGCGTATGCCTATGTGTTTATATGCACGTGTGGGTTTATTTGGATGTGCATATTTGTTTATGTGCACATATGCGCGTGCGTTTATGTACGCGTGCGCAAGCGTCTTTGTTTATGTGCGCGTGTGCGTCTGCGTGCTCCCAAATTGTGTCCACGTGATTTGCAAATGACAAGGGTTTAATAAATTTGTAAATGTAAATTACTTCGTCGAGAAAATCGGAGGTAAATCCGCCAATTTTGAACTTCATTTGTTATAATTTGTTGTGCGTTTCCCTCTCTGTCGGGGCACGCGCTCTGTTCTACGTCATCACGCGAAGCATTACGGACATTTAGGTGTCGGGGAATGGTTGGAATCGAAATTGGGAGAAGGGGAAAGAAGGGGAGGGGGGAAGAGAAGGAGAGGGGGGAAGAGAAGGGGAGAGGGAAGGAAGGGGAGAGAGAGGGAAAGAGAAGGAAGAGGGAAGAGAAGGGAGAGGGGAAGGAAGGGAGATGGGGAAAGCAGGAGGGATGGAGAAGGAAGAGGGAGAGGGCGTGAAGAGGGAAAGAGAGAGGGAGAGAGATATAGAGGGAGAGGGAAGAGAGAGAGGGGGGGGGGAGAGACAAGGAGAGAGATGAAGAGAGAGAGAAGAAAGGGAAGGAAAGGGAAAGAGGAGAGAAGGGAAAGAATGAGAGATGGAGAGGGAGAGAGGAGAGGGGAGAGAGAGTAATAGGAGAAGGAGAGAAGAATGGCGCCAGCGATGAGGATGAGGTCGAGTTTAAAAAGATAAAGATAAAAACGAAGATAAGGAGATGGAAGAGGAGGCTAAAAGTGCGAGGGGAAACGAGTGCGATTATCGCCGTGATATCTCGCATGCTCGATTAGAAGCGCCGCCATCACATCGGAGGCTCGTTGTGAAAGGGGCGGTAGGGTGGAGGAGGAGGGAGGGGGGAGGGTGGAGGGAGGAGAGTGGGGGAGGGAGGATGGTAGGGTGAGGATGGAGAGTGGGAGGATGGAGGAGGGAGGAGGGAGGGAGGNGCGACGAGAGGGAGACGAGGGAGAGAGGGAGAGAGGGAGAGAGGGAGAGCGGCGTGGAGAAAGACGAAGAGAGGGAGAGAGGGAGAGCGGAAGGTGAGAGAGAGGAGAGAGGAGGGAGGGGAGAAGGGAAGAGGAGGGAAGGGAGAGAGGAGAGGGAGAGGTGAGAATGAAAGCGAGAGAGAGAACAAGAGAAAGAGAGAGAAAGAGGATGGGCAAAGAGAGGTGAAAGAGGAAAGGGAGAGAGAGAGAGAGAATGAAAGAGAGAGAAGAGAAAGAGATGGGCAAAGAGAGAATGAAAGAGAAAGAGGGAAAGAGAGAGAGAGAGAATGAAAGAGGAGAGAGAATGAAAGAGAGAGAGAAGAGAGAGAGAGAGAGAGAGGAGAGAGAGAGATGGAAGAGAGAATGAAAGAGAGAGAGAGAGAATGAAAGAGACAGAACGAATGAAAGAGAAATTATTAATGGAGGAAAGAAAAAAAAGTAATATAAAAAATAGATATATTAAAAATTAAAAACTTAATCATTCCCATATATCATATTCGATGCCCGTCTTTCAAATCTCTAAACGAATTGGTTCGAAATTTCACTCAGATCGGTTTCAGTGAGTTGCCAATTCGTGCATTTATCGGTTGAGAATAGGACGCGGCAATGGTACAGGTTTTGGAACCTTATTGACCTCGTAATAAGAGTGATTATTTGATCCAAGATACGAGATCGAAGGAGATAATATTCTTTGTTTGTTTCTTTCTTTCTATCTGTTTATTTATTGTCTCTTTCTTTCTTTCTATCTGTTTATTTGTTGTCTCTTTCTTTCTTTCTATCTGTTTATTTGTTGTCTCTTTCTTTCTATCTGTTTATTTATTGTCTCTTTCTTTCCATCTATCTCTTTATTTATCTCTGTCTATCTATTTATGTCTCTGGGTGTCTGTCTTTCCCTTCGATTTTTTTTCTGTCTTGGTATCCTCTTTTGTTCCTTTATCCTCTGTTCTCTCCATTTCTCTCGTCTCATTTTCTCTTCTCTGTATTTTTCTCCTTTCCTTTACTCTTCTCTTCTTTCCTCTTCTATTTATTTCTCTCCTCTGCTCTGCTCTCCTCTCTTCTTCCTCTTCTCTCCTCTCCTCTTTTTCCCCTCTCCTATTCTCTCTTTTTTCCCTCTCTTATTCTCTCTTTTTTCCCCTCTCCCCTTTTCTCCCCTCGCCTTCTTTCTTCCCCTCTCCTCTTCTTCTCTCCCCTCTCTTCTCCTTCTCTCCCCTCTCTTCTCCTTGTCTCCCCTCTCCTCTCCCTCTCTCTCCCATCTCCCCTCTCCTCTCCTTCTCTCCCCTCTCCTCTCCTTCATTCCCCTTTCCTCTCTCTCTCTCCCCTCTCCTCTCCCTCTCTCTCCCATCTCCCTGTTCCAAACTGCCAAAGGAATAAGTGCATCATTTGTTCCTATGTATACCTTTCTCTTGGAATAATTTTTTCTTAGGGATTAGATTAGATTTACATGTGACACAGACTTTGTTTGTGTTGGACCTGTGTCTTGCCTTGTTTGTCATGTTGCATTGTGTGTGCGTGTCTCAGTGGTGTGTGTGCGCGTGTGTGTGCGTGTGCGGTGTGTGTGTGTGTGTGTGTGTTGTGTGTGTCTGTGTGTGTGTGTGTGTGTGTGTGGTGTGCTGTGCTGTGGTGTGTGTGTGTCGCCTGCATCTGCGTGTGTATGTACTGCGTGTGTGTGTGTGCTCGTGCGTGTGCGTGTATGTCGCGTGTGTGTGTGCAGCGTGCGTTGTGTGCGTATATGCGTATATATGCGTGTGTGTGTTTATGTATGAACACGTGTTTTTGTAACATTCATATGCGAAAGATCAATCTCGTACCCAGAGAGGATGTGAACGAAAGGCCCTCCTTGAGAACCCCCGGAAGGCGATGGGAACGAAGAGATGACAGTATTATTAATGAATAAGATTAATGATATACTATTTATTTTTATTATCAGTGAATTAGATTAATTGTTCGCCGATTAATTTATTGTGCTGCGTTGTCTTTGGTAGGTAAGGAGAGAGAGAGAGAGAGAGAGAGAAGAGAGAAGAGAGGAGAAGAGAGAGAGAGAGAGAGAGAGGAGAGAGAAGAGAGAGAGAGAGAGAGAGAGAGAGAGAGAGAGAGAGAGAGAGTTTCAGACAGAAAGATATATAGATAAATATATAGATGGATAGAGGAGAGATGAAGAGATATAGAAATAGAGAGGAGAGATGTGGAGAAATATGTAGTCAATTAGAGGCTGAAAGAGATAGATAGATAGACAAGAGGAGACGAGAAGAGATAGATTGGTTGATAGGGAAATTCATAGAGAGAGGAAGAGAGAGAGAGAGAGAGAGAGAGAGAGAGAGAGAGAGCGAGAGAGCGAGAGGAGAGAGAGAGAGAAGAGAAGAGAGGAGGGGGGAGGGAGAGGGGAAGAGAGAGAGAGAGATCCAGATAAAGACAAAGTAATAGATCGACAAGGAAACACAGGGAGAGACTAACAGACATTGATAGAGGTACACGAACAGAGCAGAGAGACAGAGAGAGATAAAGAGACACAGAAGCAGACCGACAGACAGACAGGCAGACAACTAAACAATCAATAAAACAGATAAAACAAACAAACGAAGACACACGTAGACGGCAAGTTAGACAACTAGGCAAACAGCTGATCAAAAAGATATGCAGATAGACAGGCAGACAGATAGATAGACATACACATATATAGAAAGACAGACAGTTAGACAGGCAAACAGACATGCAGACAGATAGATAAACAGACAGGCAGGCAAACAGATATACATAC
>NW_020869523.1:280198-297698 GCF_003789085.1 Penaeus vannamei | reverse complement strand
ACGACCAGATATATCGAACATCCTCCAGCCAGGAAAAGGGCACTCGATACACCCAGACACCAATATTACGAAAGTGGGAGAAGGAGAGGAGAAGGAGAAGGTTAGGAAGAGGGAGAAGAAGGAGAAGGTTAGGAAGAGGGAGAAGGGAGAATGGAAAGGGGAGGGGGAGAGGGAGAAGGGAGGGAAAAGGGGAGGGGGAGAGGGAGAGGGGGAGATATAGAAGGGGAGGAAAAGGGAGAAGGGAGAACGAGAGGTGGAGGAAGGGGAGAGGGAGAAGAAGGATAGGAAGAGGGAGAGGGAGAAGGGAGATATAGAGGAGAAGGAAAGGGCGAGGAAGGGGAAGCAGGAAAGGAGAGAATGAAAGGGGGAATGAGAGAGGAAAAGATGAAGGAGCAGAAAAATATACAGAAAAGGGGAAAAGAACAAATCAGAGAAAGGGGGTGGGAAGGGATGAAAGGAGAGAAGGAAAAGGAAATGAGAAAGTGAGAGAAAGGGAAATGAGCTAACGGAAAGGGAAGGGGAGAAAGAGAAAGAGAAGAGGCGATACAAAGGCTGTGGGATCGTTTGTGTCATCAGTCGAGAGCGCCAGAAGAACGAGGGTTAGCAACAGGTCAGACTGACACAGACGGAAACAGGATGACGAAAAGGCTGACACAGACGGAAACAGACTGACACAGACGGAAACAGGCTGACTAGGACTGACGCAGACTGACGCAGACGGAAACAGGCTGACTAGGACTGACAAAAAGGCTGACACAGACGGAAACAGGCTGACACAGACGGAAACAGACTGACGCAGACGGAAACAGGCTGACTAGGACTGACGCAGACGGAAACAGGCTGACTAGGACTGACGCAGACGGAAACAGACTGACGCAGACGGAAACAGGCTGACTAGGACTGACGCAGACTGACGCAGACGGAAACAGGCTGACTAGGACTGACAAAAAGGCTGACACTGACAAAAAGACTGGTAGACAGGCTGACCGACAGGAGGCAGGCAGATAGACAGACATTCAGACAAGCAGACAGCCTGGTATACAGACAGACAGAGAGGCAGACAGACTGTTAGGCAGACACTCAGACAGGCAGATAGACCAACAGACAAGCGGACAGACAGACAGAATGGCAGACAAATAGGCAGTTAGACTGACGAACAGACATAGATAGACAACCAGGCAGTTAAAGAGATACAGACAGACAAATAGATAAAAAGACGGACACACACACACAGAGAGAGAGAGAGAGAGAGAGAGAGAGAGAGAGAGAGAGAGAGAGAGAAAGATAGATAGATAGATAGATAGATAGATAGAGAGAGAGAGAGAGAGAGAGAGAGAGAGAGAGAGAGAGAGAGAGAGAGAGAGAGAGAGAGAGAGAGAGAGAGAAGAGGAGAGAGAGAGAAGAGAAAGAGAGAAGAAAGAGGAGAAAGGAAAAGATGGAAGGGAAGGAGAGAGAGATATGCAGACAAACAGATAAAGAAGAAGAAAGAGAAAATAGAGAGGAGTAGGTTGAGATCTGATAAGGGGAAAATAGGAGGAAACCGTTAAGGCCTAAAATCTCGTCTGGGATTAATAGATTTTCACCCCTAATGGCCCTGGTTGTTTGCTGCCAACACGACCGTTCCTGGTGGTGTTTTGTTTGTTTGTTTGTTTGTTTGTTGTTTGTTTACTTGTTCGCAATTTTCGCATTATCAATTTGATTTTGACTTTATCAACTGTTTGCATCATGGTAGTCATTATATTTTTCTGTTTTTTTTATTATCATAATTATTTTCGTTTCGTTTTGTTTTTACGTTTGTTTTTCCTTTTCGTTGTTTTTTTACATCATCTCTTTTCGTTTTGTATATATATATATTTTTTTCTTTTTCTTTCTTTTCTTTCTTTTGTATGTATGTATGTATGTATGTCTGCACGTGTGCATCTATGTACGTATGCATGTTCGTATGCGTCCGTCTTTAAAAATCACAATCAACAATAACACAAAATCAACCAAATCCACGACGGAATAAAATAAAAAAAAGTGAAAGGGATAAGCCTCGCCCCCCCCCCCCGAAAAAAAAAATAAAGTTAAATAATAAATAATGATAATGATAAATAGATAGATTAAAAGATAATATCTGAGAACAACCAATCCTCTTTTGAGAGAGGAGAAGGAAGGGGAAGAGAAGGAGAAAGAGGAGAGAGAGGAGAGGAGAGGGAAGAGGGAAACGGAGAAGGGGAGGAGGAGAGGGAGGAGGGAAACGGAGAAGGAGAAGGAGGAAGGGGAGAAGGAGAGGAGGAAGAGAAAGAGAGGAAAGAAAGGAAAGTAGGAGTAGGGGAGGAAGAAGAAAGGGGTGGAGGAGGAGGAAGAAGGAAAATAGAAGGAGAAGAAGAAGAATGGAGGAGGAAGAGGAGATGAGTAAATGAGGAGGAGCAGGAGAAGGAATAGACCTCGAGGAAGAGAAAGGGGGAGGAGAAGAAGAAGAAGAAGAAGAAAGAGGAGGAGGAGGAGGAGGAGGAGGAGGAGGAGGAGGAGGAGGAGGAGGAGGAGGAGGAGGAGGAGGGGAGGGAGGAGGAGGAGGAGGAGGAGGAGGAGAGGAGGAGGAGAGGAGGAGGGGGAGGAGGAGGAGAGGAGGAGAAGGAGGAGGAGAAGGAGAAGAAGGAGAAGAAGAAGAAGAAGAAAGGCAGGAGGAGAGGAGGAGAGGAGGAGGAGGAGGAGGAGGAGGAGGAGGAGGAGGAGGAGGAGGAGGAGGAGGAGGAGAAGGAGGAGGGAGGAGGAGGAGGAGGGCAGGAGGAGGAGGAGGAGGGGGAGGAGAGGAGGAGGAAGAGAAGAAGAGGAGGAGGAGGGAGGAGGAAGGAGGAGGAGGAAGGAGGAGGAGGAGGAGGGAGGAAGGAGGGAAGGAGGAGGAGGAGAGGAAAAAAAGAAGAAGAGAGAGGGAGGGGGAGGAGGAGGAGGAGGGGGGGGTAAGAGTCTCCCCGGCGGCGTCTGTGAGATGCAACTATCACGCCTTAACGTCCTCGGGAAAATAAACTGCCACGGAGGTCGATTCAACAAATACGAGAAAAAGGTCGTTGCTCTCTCTCTCTTTTCTTTTTTTTTCTTTCTTTGTCTCTCCTCATTCTCTATCTCCCTTATTTTCTTTCTCTCTCTCTCTCATTCTCTCCCTCATTTCTCTCTCTCTATTCTCTCTCTCTCATTCTCTCTCTCTCATTCCTCTCTCCTCTCTCTCTCTCCCTCATTCTCTCTCTCCCTCATTCTCTCTCTCCCTCATTCTCTCTCTCCCTCATTCTCTCTCTCCCTCACTCTCTCTCTCCCTCATTCTCTCTCTCCCTCATTCTCTCTCTCTCTCTCTCTCCTCATTCTCTCTCTCTCAATCTCTCTCTCCTCTTCTCTCTCTCCCTCATTCTCTCTCTCTCTCTCTCTCTCTCTCTCTCTCTCTCTCTCTCTCTCTCTCTCTCTCTTCTCTCTCTCTCTTCTCTCTCTCTCTCTCTTCTCTCTCTTCTCTTTCTCTCTTTCTCTCTTTCTCTCTTCTCTCTCCTCTTTCTCTCCTCTCTCCCTCTCTCCCTCCCTCCCTCCCTCCTCCCTCCCCCTCCCCCTCCCTCCCTCTCTCCCTCTTCCCCTCTTCCCTCTTCCTCTCCTCCCCCTCATTCTCTTTCTACCTGAGTGCGTGCGTGCATAAAGTACATACACGTGTACAATGCATCCACACGAATGCGCATATCCACGTGGCGAATGCACCCCTTGCGCATTTCTCTCCCTCCCCCCCGTATCACACCTTTTTATCGCCCTCGACCGAACGAAAGAGAAACGGGAACGAAGATTGCTATCGCGACTCCGGTGACCGACGTCCCTTATCAGTGATAACGATTCCCGAAGGAGCACATCCAATAGTCGGTGGAGGTGGGGGGGGGGCTGGGAGAGGGGATGGGAGGGAGAGGGAGGGAGGGTGGAAGGAGGGAGGGGAGTGAGGGAGAAGGAAGGGGAGGAAGGGAAAGGAAAGACAGCGAGGAGGAGACACGGAGGGAGGGGAGAAGGAAGGAAGGGAGGAGAGGAGGGAAGAAGGGAGGGAGGAGGTAGCGAGAGGGAGACAGGGAGGGAGGGTAGGAAGGAGAGAAGAAAGAGAGAGAGAGACAGGGAAGGAGGGACGAAACAGCAAGAAGGAAACAGAGAGGGAGCAAAGGAAGGAAGGAGAGACAAGAAAGCGTGGGGAGAGAGAGAGGAAGAGATAGAGGGAGTTGCGAAGAGAAGAACCAGGCAGTGTGGCAGAAGAGAAGGGTGAATAAAATAAATGAGAGAGAGAGAGAGAGAAAGAATGAGAATGAGAGAGGGAGAGAAAGAGAGAATATGAGATTGAGAGAGGGAGAGAAAGAGAGAGACAAAGAAGGAGAGAGAAAGTATGTAACCACGTATTGAAACCCTCATATACCGCAGACCTTACCATAGCACACTCTTATATCTATTACACATATCCTAAATCACTATACACAAAAGCTTAATAAATCCCCTATTTTCTCTAGCCATGCGCCCGCTGACCTCATAACCCTTTAAAACTGTTTAACCCGAGCTAGGTCATATCTACTTACCCGTGGTCTGTTGATCCCAGGCGCATGACCTATTTTTAGAGTCTCACTGTGTTACGTCATCTTGACCCGCCTCCCGCTCGACCCAACCTGAGGGCTTGTCTGGAGGCTGACCTCGCTCGTCGTTGGGTTCTGATCACTCGAGTCGCCTCGTACTCGGGAGAATGATCAAAACTTCAAGACCATTGCATAATTCAGCTTGCTTTCAAGGTCGAAGGGGCTGCATGAGAAGTTGGTATGCTGGTATGCTTGTGGTGTTTGCGTGGGTACCGTTGGCAAGGGGGTCACAATGAGAGGGAGAGGGAGAGAGAGAGAGAGGGAGAGAGGAGAGATGAGAGAGGGGAATGGGAGAGAGGGGGGGAGTGGGAGAGAGAGAGAGGGAGGGAGGGAGGGAATGGGAGAGAGAGGTGGGGGAGGGAGGGAAGTGGGAGAGAGGGAAAGAGTGAGAGGGGGGGAATGAAGAGAAGGGGGGAGTGGGAGAGAGAGAGGGGGGGGAGTGGGAGAGAGGAGGGGGGAGTGGGAGAGAGAGAGGGGGGAGGGAGTGGGAGAGAAGACGGGGGAATGGAAGAAGAGAGAGAGGGGGGAGAGAGAGAGAGAGAGGGGGGGAGGGAATGGAGAGAGAGAGAGAGAGAGAGAGAGAGAGGGAGGGAGAATAGAGAGAGAGAGAGACGTAAATATAAAAGCAGATGTACTTACGTATAAACGAAAGCGACACAGACTCCGAATTAGATCACGTGACCCGACGCGTAAAAACGGAAAAAATATACATAGACATTTTATCAACCGCTCTGCAGGTGACGGGGGAAAAAGCGCGAGTCACAGGGGAAAAATGAATTGTTTAGGGAAGAAAGTTATCGGGTTGTCAAGGAGGCTGGCGACGCTAGGGGAAAAATGAGGGAATTTTTGATGTGATGAGGGGAAAAAAAAAGGAAAATAGAGAATAAAAAACGGGGAAGAAAAGGAGTAATAGAGAGAATGTTAAAGAGAGTAGAAAGGATATGGAGAAGAGAAAAAAAAAGGAAAAAGGGGAAAAATAAAGGAAGTTAGCCTTCCTCGTTTTCTTCTTTGCGCTTTTTCCTTCTTCCTTTTTTATTTCCTTACGCATCCTTACTCCCTTCTCCCATATCCTCCCTTTTTGCTTGTCATCATCTTCCTTCTACCTCCTCTCCTTCCCCTCCTTCTCTTTATCCACCCTCTCTACTCTACTCTACCCCCCCACTTCCCTCCGCCTCCCTCCCACTTCCCTCCTCCTCCCCCCTCCCCTCTCCTCCTCCTCCTCCACCCTTCTTCCTTTCCCTCCTTGTTCCTCCCTCCATCTCCATCCTCATCCCTCCTCCTCCACACTCCCCTCTCCCTCCTCCATCCTCATCCCTCAACCCTTCTCCTCCCTCCCTCCACCCTTCCTCCACCCTCCTCCTCCTTCCTCCTTCATCCACCTCCCTCCCCCACCTCCTCCACACTCCACCCTTCCTCTTCTCTCCTCACCCTTCCTCTTCTCTCCTCCCCTTCCTATTCTCCCCTCCACCCTTCCTCCTCCCCCCCTCCTCCCTTCCTCCTCCACCCTCCTCCTCCTCCTCCACCCTTCCTCCACCTCCCTTCCTCCCTCCTCCACCCTTCCCCCAACCTCCCTCCTCCTTCCTTCCCTCCCCTTCCTCCTCCACCCTCCCTTCCTCCTTCCTCCACCCTCCCTCCTCCACCCCCTCCCTTCCTCCTCCCTCCACCCTTCCTCCACCCTCCCCCCTCCTCCCTCCTTCACTCTTCACTCTCTCCACCCTCCCCTCCCCCTCCCTTCCTCCTCCCTCCTTCCTCCTTCACTCCTTCACTCCTCCACCCTCCTTCCTCCTCCTCCTCCTCCTCCTTCTTCCTCCCTTCACTCCTTTTGAACCATTCATTTGAAATCCTTTCCAGAATTTCACACGCACGAATAGTCAACTTTTTTATTGATGGCCAAGTACTATCAATAAAGATAATCTCTTTCTCTTTCTTCTTTTTTTCTCTTCTTCTTTTTTTCTCTTTTTCTTGTTTCCTTCCTTTTCGTGCGTGTGTGTGTGTGGTGTGTTTGTGTGTGTGTTTGTGTTTTGGGTGTGTGTGTGCGTGTATGTGTGTGTGTGTGTGCGTGTGTGTGTGGTGTGTGTGTTGTGTGTGTGGTGTGTGTGTGTGTGTTTTGGTGTGTGTGTGTGTTTGTGTGTTGTGTGCGTGTGCGTGTATGTGTGTGTGTGTGTGTGTGTTGTGTGTGTGGTGCGGTGTGTGTGTGTGTGTGTGTGTGTGTGGTGTGTGTGTGTGTGTGTTTCATCCGTCCTCCCTCCCTCCCTCCCTCCCTATCTTCCTTTCACCTTCTTCCCTCCTTCCTCCCTCCCCCCTGCCCTTCCCCTCTTCCCATATCTTTCCTTCCTTCTGTGTCTTACTTCCTCCCTCCTTCCCTTACTCCTCTTCCTTTCCTTCCTTCTCATCCCTCCCTCTTCCTCCTCCTGCCTCCCTATCCTTTCTCCTTTCCCAAATACCTCTTTCCATCAACCTTTCCTCTCCCTCCATTCTCCTCTCATTCTCTCTCATTCTCTCTCTCCTTCTCTCTCCTTCCCACCTCCGATCCCTCCCTTCCTCCCATCCCTCCCTCCCATCTCTCCCTCCTCCCTCCTTCTCCCTCTTCTCCCTCCTCTCTTTCTCCTTCTTTCTCCTTCCCACCTCCCACCTTCCCTCCCTCCCTCCCATCTCTTCCTCCTTCTCTCTCTCCTTCTCCTTCCCACCTCCCACCACCCCTCCCTCCCACCTCTTTCTCCTCCTTCTCCCTCCCGTCCCACCCATCCCCTCCCCACCCACCCACCCATCTTTCCCCCTCCTCCCCTCCCACCCCACCCCTCACACCTCCACATTTACCATCGCAACGCTAACCTCATTACCGCCTCATTTCCATATTTCCCCGAGAATTCTTTGGCGTGGGCGAAGATCCGACGGGGCGGCCGAGACATCCACACCTGCGCTGCCCCGTCGGATATGCTAATGGGAGAGGATTCAGGTGTCTTGAGAGTTGAGGAGGGGGTGGTGGTGGGAAGGAGGGGAGGGGTGGGTGGAGGGTGGATGGGAGGAGAGGGAGGGTGGGTGAAGGAGGGGAGGAGGGTGGGTGGGGCGGGGAGATGTATAAGAGGGAAAGCAGGGAGGAGGGAAGGGTGGGGAGGGGAAGGAGGGAGTGTGGGTGGGAAATGGGGGAGGGAGGGTGGTGGAAGGAAGGAGGGAGATGGGTATGAGAGGGAAAGCAGGGAGGAGGGAAGGAGGGAAGGGAGGATGAGAAGAAGGAGGGATTAAAGGGAAATGGGAGAGGGAACGGGATAGGAGGGAGAGACAGGGAGAGAGATGAAGGGAGGGAGGGAAGAGGATGGCTAGTTGGAGGAACGGAAGGAAAGAAAGAGGGAGGGAGGGGAGGACTGTTAGAGGGAAGGAATGAGAAAGGAAGGGAAAAGAGGCAACTGGAAGGGAGGAGAGGGAGAGAGAAGAATCGAGGAGGGAAGGAGGAAAGGAAGAGAGGAAGAGAGGGTCTCATTTACCTTTGTCATATTTAAGCTAAATCTATGAACATACAGCATGATGAAAATGCATAATATAAATGAGATATTTTTATACTGAATGAGCTGAGAAAATATAATGTTGAATAGGTAATGCATAATCTTAAATGCATTAATGCGAATACGTAGAGTAGAATTGAACTGGTGAAATTAATTATGAATACATAATAATGATGAATTATGAATGTAGTGATGGAATTCACCACAATCTGAAATCCGGTAAAAGTGACGGAAATGAGGAACAGAATAGCTCGCTGTTAAACTGGAGAAGTAACTTGCAATATACAAAAGCATCTTTCTTTTCTCTCTTTCTCTTTCTTTCTGCTTTCTCTTTTCTCTTTCGTTTCTCTTCCTCTTTTCTTTCCTCTGTTCTTTTTTTCCATTTCTTTTTCCTTCCTCTTCTCTTCCTGCTTCCTCTTCTCTCTTACTCTCTCTCTCTCTCCTCTCTCTCTCCTCTCTCTCTCTCTCTCTCTCTCGTCTCTCGGTCTCTCTCTCTCTCTCTCTCTCTCTCTCTCTCTCTCTCCTCTCGCCTCCCCTCCCTCTCCTCCCTCCCTCCCCTCCCTCTCTCGCTCCCTCTCCCTCTCTCCCTCTCTCTCTCAACTCTCTCTCTCTTCTCTTTCCTCAATTTCTTTTTCAATTCTAGGGATAATAATGATGGATACTGATTGAGGATGAAGATGATGATGATCCTCATTTATCATCATCATCATCATAATGACAATGAATGAATGATGTTTTGAGATCATTATTATTCTGGTTATTGTTATTATTTTCAATATTTAATAGTAGGTGTAGGAAGAATAGTAATGATGATGATATGATGACGCAGTGGTAATGATGATAATAACGATAATTAAGAATGACAGACTTGAAAGAATGGGGAAATTAGACCGACCGTCCAAAAATGACAAAATTTGAAAGTAAAAAAAAAAAAATTGAACCTAAATCTCGCAGAATCTTCAAAAATGTACTTTTTTCGTATATATATAATTATGTTCTCTTCTTTGCTCCGCTTTCTTGCCTCCTTTGGGCGATAGGAGGCGGTCTCGAGGTGTCAAAAGGCGTCGCTAATGTAATGCCTCCCCCTCCCCTCCCCTCCCTCTCCTCTCCCTTCGCTGCCGCCCCTCACCACTCTCTTCTCCCCTTCTCCCTACCCTCCTCCTCTCCCTCTCCTCTCCCTCTCCTTCGCCTGCTGGTTCCCTCACCCTCTCTTCTCCCCTCTACCTACCCTCTCCCCTCTCTTCTCCCCTCCCAGCCCTCTCCTCTCCCTCTCCCCTCCTCCTTACTCTGCTCGCCTACCCTCTCCTTACCCTCTCCTCTCCGTCTCCCCTCTCCCTACCATCTCCTCTTCCTCTCCCCTCCCCTCTACCCTTCTCTGCCGTTCCTCCACACCTCTCCTCTCCCTACCCTCTCCTCTCCTACTCCCCTCTCCCTTACCAATTCCTCTTCCTTCCCCTCCTCTACCCTCTTCTCTGCCGTTCCCTCACACCACGGGCTTCTCCCCTTCTCTCCCTACCCTCTCCTCTCCCCTCTCCTCTCCCCTCCTCCTTAACTCTGTCCCTAACCCTCTCCTCTCCCCTCTCTCGTCCCCTCCTCCTCTCCCTCCTCCTTAACTCTGCTCCCTACCTCTCCTCTCCCCTCACCCCTACCTCCTCTCTTGCTGTCCCTCACCCCTCTTCTCCCTTCTCCCTACCCCTCCTCTCCTCTCCCCTCTCTCCCCTTCTCCCTCTCTCTCCTCTCCTCTCTCTCCCTCTCCCCTCTCTACGTCTACCTAACCCTTACACCATTTCCCCTCTTCCTGCCATCTGCCCTCCCTCTCCCCCCCTACCCTCTTCTCCTTCCCCTCTCTTCTCGCTCTCCTCTCTCTCCCCTCCCCCCCCTTCTGCCCTCCACCTGTCCCCTCTCCCTTCTTCCCATCTCACATCTTCCTACCTCTCACCTGCTCCTTCACCTCCCTCACCCTCACCTCCCTCACCCTCACCTCCCTCCCCTCCCTCACCCTCACCTCCCTCACCCTCACCTCCACTCACCCTCACTTCTTATTACATGCACCCCGCCACCTCTCACTTCTCCCCCCTCCTCTCATCACCTCCCCTCCTCTTATCACCTCCCCCTCCCTCCCCCTCCCTTCCCCTTCCTTTTCCCTTTCGCTCTCGACCTTCCCTTCTTCTTGGCCCTCCCCCTCCCCTCTCCTTCTCCCTCTCCGTTTTCCTCTCCTCTACCCCTTCCCCTTCCCTTTCCCTTTTTTTCCCTCTCCTCCTCCCCCTCTCGTTTTCCTGTCCTCTCCGTTTTTCCTCTCCCTCTACCGTTTCTCTCTCCTTTCCTCTTCCTCTTCACCCTCACCCTCCCCTTCCCTCTTCCTCTCATCTCCTCCTCTCCTCTCCTCTCCTCTCCTCTCCTCTCGCTCTCCTCTCCTCTCCTCTCTCCTCTCCTCTTCTCTCTCTCTCCTCCTCTCCTCTCCTCTCCTCTCCTCTCCTCTCCTCTCCCCCCTCCCCTTCCCTCCTCTCCTCTCCCTCTTCCCCCTCCCCTTTCTCTGTGTCCTCTGTCTGTGTCCCCATCCCATTCCCTTCCCCTCCCATTCCCTTCCACCCTCCCCTCCCTTTGCTCCCGTCCCTCTCCCCTCTCTCTTCCCTTCCCTCTCACCTCCCCCTCACCCTCCCTTCCTTTCCTCTCCCTTCTCCCCTCCCATCCCCTTCCCCCATCCCCCCTTCCTTCCCCCTTCCTTCCCCCCTCCCCCTCCCCCTCCCCTTCAATCCCCCTCCCCCTCCCCCCTCCCCCCTCCCCCTCCCAATTGATATCGGCCAAGCAAGAGTTGGAATCCTACTTCCGGTTTTTTTTGCTGTTACGAAATATTCCTGCCTTTGTGTGAGGGAGAGTAAGAGTCTGCGTTGCGAGCTGGAGGGATGGATTGTCATTTAAAAAAGATGGATGGATGGATAGAGGTGGATGGACGGATGGATGGATGTATTGGATAGGTTATGGATAGATTCCATAAAAAGATAGGTGGATAGAGAGTGAATGATGCATGATAGATGAAGATGGATGGATGGATGGATGGATAGAGGGAAGATGGATGAATGGATGAATGGATAGAGGGATGGATGAATGGATGGATGGACAGAGTGAAGATGGATGAGATGGGAAGATGGATGGAATGGATGAGTGAAGATGGATGGATGGAATGGAGGATGGGGAAGATGGATGAATGTGGATGGACAGAGTGAAGATGGATGATAGATGCATGTAGCAGTGAAGATGGATGGATGGTGGATAGAGTGAGATGGATGGAGGATGGATGGATAGAGGGAAATGGATGCATGGATGGATGGAAGAGGTAAGATGGATGGATGGATGGATAGAGGGAAGATGGATGGATGGATGGATGGATTGGATATCTGAGTGAAGAATGGATGGATGGATGGATGGATAGAGTGAAGATGGATGGATGGATGGATTGGATGGATTAGATGGAAGATGGATGGTGGATGGATAGAGGGAAGATGGATGAAATGGATGATGGACAGAGTGAAGATGGTGGATAGATGCATAGAGGGAAGATGGATGGATGGATGGATGATTTGTTAGTGAATGGAATGGATGGATGGATGGATAGAGGGAAGATGGATGGATGGATGGATAGACAGAGTGATAGATGGATGGATAGCATAGAGTGAAGATGGATGGATGGATGGATAGATAGAGTGAAGATGCATGGATGGGTGGATAGAGAAGATGGAGGGATAGATTGCCATAAAAAAAAAGATAGATGATTGATAGGATGCATAGGATGATGGGATGGTGATGGATGATAGATTCCATAAAAGATAGATGGATAGATTGTATTAGATGTTGTATGGGTGAGATGAGTGAAGATGGATGGATGGATGGATGGTAGAGTGAAGATGATTGATAGATTTCCATAAGAAGATATGGGTGGATGGATAGAGTGAAGATGGATGGATGGATGGATCGAGAAGATGGAGGAGGTAGATTTCCATAAAACAAAAGATGGATGGATGGATGGATAGATTGCCATAAAGAAATATAGATGGATAGATGCATAGGATGAAGATGGATGGATAAATACATTGAGAATATAAGTGGATAGATACAGAGAGAGATGGTGGATAGATTTTCATATAAAAAAATTGATGGATAGATACATGGAGAGAAGATGGATGGATAGATACGTAGATGGATGGATGGGTGGATAGAAATATAGAAAGGGAGAGAGCTAGGAAGGGAGGAAGAGAGATGGAGAGAACGAAGGAGTGAGGGAGGTAGAGAAGGGGGAGAAAAGAAGAGAGAGAGAGAGAGAGAGAGAGAGAGAGAGAGAGAGAGAGAAAGAGAGAGAGAGAGAACGGAGAGAGAGAGAGAGAGAGAGAGAGAGAGAGACAGAGAGAGGGAAGGAAACAGAGAGGGAGAGAGAGAGAGAGAGAGAGAGAACAAACAAACAAACAAAAACAGACCTCGAGACAGAGGGAAAGGAAATGAGAATATATTTGTCGATTTTGTCATTTCCAACATAACCGGAGATTGCACATGGCTTCCTACCTACCATATCCCATTTCACTGATTCTTATCAAATCTGTTTTTTTGGCTCCTTATCATATCATAGCGAATATGTCATAAGCGCTACCGATTGTGAACTTTACACACAGACGCCCCCACACACACTCACACACACAACGCACACCACACACACACACACACACACCACACACACACACACACACACACACACACACACACACACACACACACACACACACACACACACATACACACACACATTCATTCATTCATTCATTCATTCATACATTCATTCATACGAACCGGAAACAGACACACCATAGGTAAAAAAACTACAACCCATAACAGAGAGTTCAAAGAGAAATTGAACAGCCTGGTAAACACGACACATGCACTCAATCAAAAAATAGAGAGCGCGGGGCCAAGGTTTTTTTTCCCGCGGGCTTCAAAGAGCCGTTGATTAAATAACCTCGCGGCTTCATATAGCGGCTGTGAAATGTGTTTTTTTGGCGGGGCGGCGGGCGGGTGCGTCTGTGTGGATATATGTAAGCCGTGTTTCAGGATGCGTCTGTGTGGATATATGTGGGCCGTGTTTCAGGATGCGTCTGTGTGGATAATATGCGGGTGCGTCTGGGTTGGATATATATGCGGGTGCGTCTGTGTGGATATATGTGGGTGCGTCTGTGTGGATATATGCGGGTGCGTCGGGTGCGTTCTGCGTGGATATATGCGGGTGCGTCTGCGTGGATATAATGTGGGTGCGTCTACGTGGATATATGTGGGTGCGTCTGCGTGGATATATGTGGGTGCGTCCTGTGTGGATATATGCGTGGGTGCTGTATATGTGTGGAGTAATATGCGGTGCGTCTGTGGATATATGCGGTGCCGTCTGCGTGGATGGGTGCGTCTGTGTGATATATGCGGGTGCGTGGGGTGGATGTGTGGTGGGTGCGTCTGTGTGATTATCGTGGGTGGTCGTGGTGTGGATTATATGCGGGTGCGTCTGTGTGGTATATGCGGGTGCGTCTGGCCGTGGGATATATGTGGGTGCGTCTGTGTGGGATATATGCGGGTGCGTCTGCGTGGATATATGTGGGTGCGTCTTGTGGTGGATATATGCGGAAGCGTCTGCGTGATATAATGTGGTTGGCGTCTGCGTGGATATATGCGGTGCGTCTGTGTGGAATATATGCGGTGCGGTCTGTGTGGATAATGCCGGGTGCGTCTGTGTGGATTATGATGTGGGCCGTGTTTCAGGATTTCAGGGGTTTCGGAGTGTGGGGATGTTTCGTCATTTCGGTATGGTTGTGTTGTGTGTGTCAGAAGGCAAATATTTTGTATTTCAGTGTGCATGTAGACTGTGTGGAAAGGTATGAATGAGAACGAATATCTTCACAATACAAGAGATGTATTTTAAATACATCTCTTGTATTGTGAAGATATTCGTTCTCATTCATACCTTTATACATTTGTCAACATGAATACGGTTCATGTAGACTGTATTATTAGTATGCCTCTAGACCAGGGATGGCCTACCTTTTGTGAGATATGATCTGCTTTTCCTGCAGTTTCTCTGATTGGATTGCTTGTTGTTGTTGTTTTTCTTCTCTTTTTTATTCTCATGTTCTGTCTCTTCTTTTTCTTCCTTTCTTCGTTTCGCGTTTGATATTTCTTTTTTTTTCTCTCTCTCTCTCTCTCCGTCTGTCTCTGTCTTTATCTCTATCTTTTCCTGCTTTTCCTTTTCTGATGCGATCTACCTGCCTAAACCTCACACATATTCCAAGAATGTAACTGTAACAGCGTAAAGATCATTATAAATATAAATATATAACTTATTCCCAGAAAAAAAGAGAAATATGATAATCCAAGTATCATGAGTACTTGGATATGCTACTGCAGCTATTTGCATGACAACTTCTGAAGGACGAATTATGAACAGGTACAGTAGTGTGATCGACTTAAAACAGGTTTGTGATCGACCAGTCTATCGCGATCGACTGGTTAGCCACTCCTTGCTCTAGACTGTACTTCAGTATGCCTCTAGACTGTATTTCAGTATGCATGTATACTATATTTCAGGCATATTTTTCTATATCAGTGTACATAAATTCTGCACTCCAGTATCCATATATTCACCAAATCAGCGTATACATATTTCAGTATTTAAGCGACAAATGAATTGCACCCCAGTAATAGAGAGAGAGAGAGAGAGATAGAGAGATAGAGAGATAGAGAGAGAGAGAGAGAGAGAGAGAGGGGGGGGGGAGGAGAAGAGAAAGAGAGAGTGAGAGAGATTAGAGAGAATGAGAGACAGAGAGGGAGAAGAGAGAGAGTGAGAGTGAGAGTGAGAGTGGAGTGAGAGTGAGAGTGAGAGTGAGAGAGAGAGAGAGAGAGAGAGAGAGAGAGAGAGAGAGAGAGAGAGAGAGAGAGAGAGAGAGAGAGAGAGAGAGAGAGAGAAGAGAGGGAGAGAGAGAGGGAGAGAGAGAGAGAGAGACAGAGAGGGAGAAAGAGAGAGAGAGAGAGCAGAGAGAGAGAGAGAGAGAGAGAGAAGAGAGAGAGAGAGAGAGAGAGAGAGAGAGAGAGAGAGAGAGAGAGAGAATAGGGGGGGGGGCGGCAGGCAGGAAGTGAGAAAGACAAAAAACAATATAAATTAAACTGAAATATATCGGCAATTCAGGCCACACATGCAAATAAGACCGAGCTTAATATAATTACGAAGTATCCGCGGAAATTATGCGAGTAAATGATTGAATGCAATTTTTTTTTCCGTTGCTGAAATCATGATATTGCCTGGGTCTCTGATATTCAGCGGAGCATTAATTAGGCAAAGGGCCTTTTAATTTGCTTTTAAAAGGCTGGGAAAATGCGCCGGATATGCTGGAAATTTCTACTGTGTAAGGACTGTGGGTGTGTACACGTGTGTGTGTGTGTGTGTGTGTCTGTGTCTGTGTGTGTGTGGTTTGATTGTGTGTGTGTGTGTGTGTGTGTGTGTGTGTGTGTGTGTGTGTGTGTGTGTGTCTGTATTTATATCTACCTTCTGTCTGCATATATGCATGTAAGTTTGTATGCCTGTATGTATGTTTGTTTATGTGTGTATGTATATATATACGCATGAGCATATATATGTATGCACGTGTGTATGTGCATATGTATGTATGTACATATATATACACGCACACGCAGGCACACACAAACAGACAAAAGACAAACAAAAGAAACACATTCACACACACACACACAAGGACAGACAAAGAACAGCATGTCATAAGCCAACATGAACCACATGCCTCATATCCGGCCACGCGGAGGGTATAGCCATTTAATGCATCGTCAAGGACAGCAGATAGATGCCGTCTTTAGGCTTACCGCCGCCACTTCCTCTGTGTGTGTGTGTGGATGGGTGTTAGCTCTCTCTCTCTCTCTCTCTGTCTCTCTCTCTCTCTCTCTCTTCTCTTCGCTTTCTCTCCCCTTTCTCTTCTCTCTTCTCTTTCTCTCTCTCTTTCTCTCTCTCTCTCTCTCTCTCTCTCTCCTCTCTCTCTCTTTCTCATCCTTTCTCTCTCTCTCTCCTTCTCTCTTCGCTTCTCTTTCTCTGTCTCTCTTTCATCTTTCTCTTTCTTTCTTTCTCTCTCTCGTCTCTCTTTCCTCTCTCTCTCTCCTCTCTCTCTCTCTCTCTCTCTCTCTCTCTCTCTCTCTCTCTCTCTCTCTCTCTCTCTCTCTCTCTCTCTCTCTCTCTCTCGGTACTTTTTAACTGTTTACATTTTTGTGGTTTGTGTTATGGTGTGTTGGTTAGTTACCTCCGTCCAAGATATCTTGATTTGGTATGAAGATATTTACCATGAGTGTGTCATAGCTCATTTGTGTGTGTTTTTTCTTTTTTTTTGGTGATCTGGAGCCAGGGATTTTTTTTAAGGATTGAGTTAGCATTGCGAGGATAGGGACAACTTAATTTGGCACCGAAAATTATCATTATATATATATTATTGATTATATGTAATTCTTCAAGTTTGAATGTTTTTTTGCATCAGTAACCCTATTACCTCGGCGGAGGTATGCGCTCTCTGGTTCGTCTAGTTTACTGTATCATAAGTGTCTTTTACTATATGGTAGACTGAGTTGCCTATTATGCGTTTTTTACATTATATTGTATGTTATTAAGTATACTATGTGATACAGTGTATTGATTGAGTTAACGATTTGTATACTATGATGTATATTATCATAGTATATAACTGCGTTGCGTAGCGTATAACTGTATTGGGTGTTGTGCAACGTGTGTATATCTCTTGTTTCCTGCTCCCTCTCTTCTGCTCTCTGTTCCCTCTCTTCTCTCTTTCTCTCTTTCTCCTCTTTCTCCTCTTCTCCTTTCTCCTTCTCCTCTTGTTCTCTCTCTTTCTCTTCTCCTCTCCCTCTTTCTCTCTCTTTCCCTCTCCCTCTTCTTCTCCTCTCCCTCTTTCTTCTCTCTTTCCTCTCTCTCTTCTCTTCCCTCTCCCTCTTTTCTCTCTCTTTCCCTCTCTCTTCTCCTTCCCTGCTCCTCTTTCTCTCTCTTTCCCTCTCTCTCTTCTTCTCGTTCTCCTTCCTTCCTCTTCTCTCTCTTTCCCTCTCCCTCTCTCTCTCTGATAATGATAATAGTAATAATAAGAAAAGGAATATATAGAAAATATTATTTACTGCAATAATACACGGGAACACCATAAAGAGAATGAAATGCAAAAGATTAAAAGTCAAAAAACCCAACTGACATTTTTCAGTTGGACCCGGTTCGAAATTCGGTCACCGTGAGCGATTTCTCAGTGGGACCCGATACCCGCCTGGAGCACTTTTCCCCGCTGAAAATCGACAGGTTTGCGCGGG
>NW_020869523.1:267698-277698 GCF_003789085.1 Penaeus vannamei | reverse complement strand
GGAGAGGTGGGGAAGAGGGAGGGAAGAAGGAGGGGAGATGGGGAAGAGGGGAGAAGAGGAGGAGAGATGGGGAAGAAGAGGTTCCGTAGGTCATGAGCCCTGGCAGAGGAGAGGTGGGGAAGGGAGGGAAGAAGAGGGGAGATGGGGAAGAGGGGGGGAGAAGAGGGGAGATGGGGAAGGGAGGGGAGATGGGGAAGAGGGGGGGGAGAAGAGGAGAGATAATCAATGATAATAATAATGATAATAATCAATAATAAGGAGGAGAGGAGGTGGGGAAGGGAGGGAAGAGAGGGGAGATGGGGAAGGGGGGAAGAGGGAGGTGGGGAAGGGGGGAGAAGAGGTGAGATGGGAAGGAAGGGAAGAAAGAGGGGAGATGGAAGGGGAGAGGGGTGATGGCGGAAGGGAGAGAGGAGAGATGGGGAAGGGGGGAAGAACGAGGGAGAGGATGGGAAGGGAGAATAGGTAGGAAGAGATGAAAGGCGGGGGAAAGAGGAGAAAGAGNAGACGGAAGAGAAGAAAGAGAGTGAGAGAGAAGAGAGAAAGAGAGTCCGCCAAGAAGAGAGAGAGATGATGGAGTAGTAGAGGAAGAGAGGTCGAAGAGGAGACGGAGAGAGCGACGGAGAGAGAGAGAGAAGGGAATAGGAGGAAGGGACGATGAGAGAGAGAAGGGAGTGAGAGAAGAGAAAGGAACGAGAGAGAGAAAGAGAAGAAAGAGGAAAAAGAGAAGATGGAGGGATGAAGACAGACAGAAAGGAAGGAAAGACAGGAAGGAGGAGGGAAGAGAAGAGAGATGGAGAGAGGGGAGTGGGAGAGAGAGGGTTCGAGAGAGTAAGGAGGAGAGAGACAGAAGGGAGAGAGAGGAGAAGGAGAGGAGAGAGGAGAAGAGAGAGAGAGAAGAGAGAGAGAGAGAGAGAGATGAGGAGAGATAGAAGAGAGAAGAGAGAGAGAGAGAGAGAGAGAGAGAGAGAGAGAGAGAGAGGAGGAAGAGGGAGGAGGAGAGAGGAGAGAGGAGAGAGGGAGAGAGGGAGAGAGAAGAGAGGAGGAGAAGAGAGAGAGAGAGAGAGAGAGAGAGAGAGAGAGAGAGAGAGAGAGAGAGAGAGTGAGAGAGTGAGAGAGTGAGAGAGTGAGAGAGTTGAGAGAGTGAGAGAGTGAGAGAGTGAGAGAGAGAGAGAGAGAGAGAGAGAGAGAGAGAGAGAGAGAGAGAGAGAGAGAGAGAGAGAGAGAGAGAGAGAGAGAGAGAGAGAGAGAGCGTATAGAGTGAGACAGAAAGATGAAAGCGAGAGAGAGGTAAGCAAAGTGGGAGAAAAAATGTTAACAATCCCGCCACATTCCAGTAAGAGTTTGTAAAGTTTCATTGGGAAAATTCGGTTTTCAAAAAAGAAAATATAAATTCTAACTTGAAAGCCCATGTAACATGCAAGGTATACCGTTGGTTAGCTGTATATTTATTCATATTTTTTCTCATCATTATTGTTATAATTTTTGATGTAAGATTTATCATTATATTATCATTACTATTATTGATACTGCTACTAATAATAATGGTAGAATCATGTATACGTACAATTATTTCTCTATTATCATTGCAAATAAAACAATCATCATTATCATTATCATTACCATTTCGTTTTCATTTTAATCTTACAATTCTTTATCATTATATCTTTTAT
This sequence comes from Penaeus vannamei, assembly GCF_003789085.1. Lineage (NCBI taxonomy): Eukaryota > Metazoa > Arthropoda > Malacostraca > Decapoda > Penaeidae > Penaeus > Penaeus vannamei. The sequence goes on along the minus strand of NW_020869523.1, from coordinate 276,028 downwards.
TTTGATGAACATCTGGATTGATATTATCATTATTATCACTTTTATCAATGTAATAATCATTACTAAAGGAAAACATTTCTTCACTACGGTTCATCGTGCCACTGGCATCAGGTGGGCGGGGGAAAGAATTAAAAAAAAAGTGAACTGTCAAAATAATGCATCAGGTGGCAGGCTCCCATGAAATACACCTTTAAATGTTTAAAAAGTAATTCAAATGATATTATTATTAATATCACAAAAGGTCAAGTGATTTGGGATCAAATGAAAGTATTAATAAGGTATAAGGCTTTAACACAGTATAGTTGTACCTTCTTGTCTTAAAAACTAAAATACCTTCCATTATAAAAAATGAAATTTAGATACAAAATAAAGACTAAAGTAAACATTATTGCCTGACAAACAGGTCTCTGAACGCAAGGAAACGCTCTCTGACGAAGAAGCCATCTGAGAAATATGGCAACATCAATGAAGCTCTACTGCCAAGTCTATAACATAGCGAATATCTATAACAACGGGATATTTATGACAACGACAAGGTACCTCCCCCCCCCCCTTCCCCTTCCTCTGGATTTTCTGTTCGTCATTTCTTACTTACTGATACACCTTAATATCGTCTTTTCTCATCAGAACCCCGAAAATAGTCATCATTATCCAAGACTTGAAAAACTGTAAAAGGTAATGGTAGGTACCGTATTAGCGCATGATAATTAATGTAGGTTCGATAATCATAATAACACAAACAATATTAATAGAACAAATGGAAAGGCATTTATCATGGGGATGACAGTGGAATGTTTGATTAATGCGAAAGGCAGGAATGAACGAACGAAGAAAGGACGGAAGGAAGAGGGAATTGCATGGTCGACGTCTAATGCAAAATTGACAGCTACTTGCTTGGCCAATTTAAAGCAAATATCAAAAAGCAGTTGTTTTCTCGTTGCAAGATCAGCACCTCGGTCCCGCGCGACTAACCCTGTTGTTGAAGAGTGTCTGCAGCGCCATATATTAGGTCTCTTGTTAGCATCTCCGTTATATAACTGTGTTATTCCCCCCCTCTCTCTCTCTCTTTCTTTCTTTTCTCTCTCTCTCTCTCTCTCTCTCTCTCTCTCTCTCTCTCTCTCTCTCTCTCTCTCTCTCTCTCTCTCTCTCTCTCTCTCTCTCTCTTCTCTCTCTCTCTCTCTCTCTCTCTCTCTCTCTCTCTCTCTCTCTCTCTCTCTCTCTCTCTCTCTCTCTCTCTCTCTCTCTCTCTCTCTCTCTCTCTCTCTCTCTCTGCATCTCCCTCAAACTATGAATATATGCCTTAACGAAATGGAACGCAGAAACATAAGAAAAATTCTACGAGAAATGAAATTTTCTCCCGCGGACATATGAATCCATTCTCAGTCATTTAAGAATTTATCATCAGCTGAAATGAAATCGTTCAGACGGAATTTCGCCATAAGGAAGAACTCAAAAGGCGCTTATAAAACAGACCTACCCCATTGCAAGTTAGTGGAATAAAAAGTAGAAATATGAAAAAGGAAGAAAAGGTGTTGATGATAAGTTTTGGTGTTTCTTTGAATCTATTATTTCTGTGTGTGTGTGTGTGTGTGTGTGTGTGTGTGTGTGTGTGTGTGTGTGTGTGTGTGTGTGTGTGTGTGTGTGTGTGTGTGTGTGTGTGTGTGTGTGTGTGCGTGTGTATGTGTGTGCGTGAGTGGAAGCCCACACAATATACGTTCCACCGCAATAGCCAAGGTCCCCAGTAGGAGATATATATAGACATAAAGTAAAGAAAAGCTCTCTCTCGCATATATTCCAGACACACGGAACCGCCACAGCAAGATACCACATCGGACTGCGTTGCGTTTGACTCATCGCATTGATGGTCTTTGCCAATTACCGGAAATCTCCTCAATTCAGTATCTGGATATTGACTCCCGTTCAGGCTAGCAAATAAAGATATTTACCCGTTCTGCCCCAGATAAACAATGGCAATTTGCAAAGTCCGTTCTTGCAATAAAACTTGCAACGGTGCGCATTCGACATCAACCTACTTTTCGGAGCACGTGACGTCATTCCAGATGAAGGGCATTTATTAGATGAGAAATTCCGTTTATACGACGATCGCGCTTGCGAATGGAACAATGAGAGCGATATTGAAGTGCGTTACTCATATCAAGATGCATATCAATTGATAGTGTTGTTCGCTGCTTTCTTTGCCTAACGAATGGCTTAAATTTCTGAGCAATACCTTTCGTTACCGACTTTGCTATCAATATTATGATTACAGTTGATATATATATATATATATATAATATATATATATATATATATATATATATATATATATATATATATATATTTTTTTTTTTTTTTTTTTTTTTTTTTTTACTGGTTTCAACTTACAACTATCTTCTTTAATACAGCAGCAGCTAATACTACTTCTACAACAACTGCATCAACCACTGCTGTTGCTCCTCGTATCTTATCATAGCCGTTTTGAAATCATCATCATCATCGTAAATAGGGTATTTATTAACAATAATCATAATGATGATAATGAAAATGATAAAAGTAATAATAGTAATGATAATGATAATAATATTAATAATAGTAATGATGACAATAATAATGATGATAATGATAATGATAATTGTAATGATACTGATAATGATGATGCCAGTAGTAATAATGATAACAATAATAATAGTGATGATATTAGTAACAATAAGAATAAAAATGCCATAATAAAAATTATAATAATAATAGCAACTTAAAGCCCCCACAGAGTGCATACTTCCGCCAAAGCAATATGATAATAATAATAATTCACGCGCCAAAAAGTTCATATCTCGGAAGGCTAATAATGAAAATAGTTACCCCTAACAATAGAGGTAACTGATGTAATCATTTAAAAAATGCTTTAACTAAATCATCTAAATTGGACTAAGACTCACCTTGGTAAAAAGAAAAAAGAAAAATCTGTTCATAACGGCGAACCAATAAACAATAAAATCAACGATAACAAAAATCTAACAACAACAGCAATAAAAGAATAAGGATAGTGACAATAATGATGATAATACTAAAAATTGAAATGATAATGGTAATGATGATTTTGATAATGATGATGACACTACTACTACTACTACCACTACTACTAATAAAAATAATTATAATGAAAATAATTATTATGTTAATAAGGATAATGATAGAGATACTATAAGTGATGATAATAGCAGTTATGATTTTAATAAAAATGACAACAAGAGTAACATTAGTAATAAGGATGATATAATAATAATGGTAATAATAATAACTACGAGGATTATAATTTGAGCAATGATAATGACGATGATAATGATAACAATAACTACAACAATTATTATTACTATTGTTATTATCATTATATTTATCTTTTTCATTATCATTATCATTCATTATAATAATAGTTTAATGATGATTATAATGAACATTGTTGTCATGATCGGCATTATCATTATTACCTATTTATTCTTATATATTCTTATTCTTATATTCTTATGATGACATTCCGTTATTATTATCATTATTTTCATTTTTGTTATTATTATTGTTATTATTATTATTATTATTATTATTATTATTATTATTATTATTATTATTATTATTATTATCATTATTATTATTACTATTATCAATATTGTAATTATGATAATTATTATTGTTATAATGATGATGATAATAGTAATAATTATTGTTATTATCATTATCATTGCTATTGTTATTGTTATTTTTGTTGTTGCAGTTGTTATTATTTATTATCATTATTTATTTATTATATATTATTTTATTATTATTATTGTTATTATTATTATTATTGTTGTTATTATTATTATTATCATTATTATTATTATTATTATTATTATTATTATTATTATCATCATTATTATTATTATTATTATTATTATTGTTATTATTATTATTATTATTATCATTATATGTATTATTAGTGTCATTATAACATCCATCTTAGTAATGATAATAATAGTGATAGAAATTATATTGATAAAAATGATAACAATGATAACCCAGAAACAACAATGATAATAAAGATAAATGATAAAAACAGCAATAGTAACAATCCTAATAATGCTGCTAGTAATAATGATGATAATGATGACAATAGTAATAATGTTAATAATAATGATGATCAAAATAATAATATCAATAATGATAATAACAATAATAAATGTAATGATGATAATAATAAAGATAATGATGATAATGATAATGATGAGGATAATGATGATGAAAATGAAATAGCAATTATAATGATGATGATGGTAATGAAAGTAATAATGATAATGATAATAGTTATTATTATAATGAAAATAATGATACTAATGATGATGATGATGATGATGATGATAATAATAATAATAATAATAATGATAATAATAATAATAATAATAATAATAATAATAATAATAATAATAATAATAATAATAATAATAATAATAATAATAATAATAATAATAATAATAATAATAATAATAATAATAATAATAATAATAATAACAACAACAGTGATAATAATAATAATAATAATAATAATAATAATTATTATTATTATTATTATTATTATTATTATTATTATTATTATTATTATTATTATTATTATTACTATTATTATAACAATATCAATAATAATAATAGAAAGATTGACAATAATTATAGTACCAATGATTATTACAATAATAATATTGATAATTATGATACTGATGAAAATCATAGTAATAATAGAAATGATAATAATGATGATAATACCAAAGATAAGGATGATAATAAAGAAAATGATGAACATGACAATAACAGTAATGATGATGATACTAACAATAATGAAAATGATAAAAGGATAAAGATAACTAGAAAATAATGATGAAGATAATGATATTAATAACAATATTGATGAGAAGGATAATAAAGGTAATAAAAGTCATTATAGTAATTTTAATGATAACAATGATAATGAAGATGATGATAACATGATAATAGTAATAGTAATAATGACGATAATGATAATAACAATAAATATTATGAAAATAATTCATGATGATGATAATAAGAATATTGGTGCTAATAATTATAATAATGATAAGGATAATCATGATGATGATAATGAAAGTGATGATGATAATAACAATAATAATGCTAATAATAATGATAGTAATAATAATAATAATGATAATAATGATAATAATAACCTTGATAATAACAAGGATAATAAAAATGATAGTAATAATTACAATGATAAGGATATTAGATATAGTGTTACTACTAACACTTCTACTTTTACTACTACTACTACTAATAGTAATGATAACAATTATGATTAGATAATAGTAATTACTATTACTACTAATAATAATGACAATGATGATAATGAAAGTTCATATTTCTAATGATGATTATTATTATTTTAATCAAAATTATGATTTTATATACGATGACAATAATCAAAATAATAGTAATAATTCAAATAACATTAGTAATATAAATGATGATAATAGTAATGTTAATGATTGTAATGATAATGATAATAATAATAGTAATAATATTATCAACAATAAATGAAATACTAAAAATAGAGAAAACTATTAACCATGACTATTATTATTAATCAATCTAATAACAATCATAATAATACAAATATTAGTAATTATGATAATGATGAGGACAATATCAATATGGATAACATTATTATTGTTAATAATAACTACAATGATAGTAATGATCGTAGAAATGATTTTCATATTACTGATAAGGACAATGGAAATAAAAATAAAGATGAAAAAAATAATAATGGCATCAATGACAATGATAATATTAATAATAATGATAACTACAGCAATAATGATAATGATAATAATAGCATTAGTAATAATATTACTAAAAAGAAGAACGTTGATAATAAAAATGATAATGATGATTATAATGGCAACGATTATTACAGTAATAATGACAGTGATAATGATAATCATAGTAATAATGATGATTAAAACAACAATACAAATAAAGTACCAAACATAATAATGATAATAATGATAATAGTAATATTAACACTACTACTACTACTACTACTAATAATAATAATAATGATAGTAATGATAATAATAACAACAACAACAATAATAATAATGATAATGATAATAATAATAATAATAATAATAATAACAGTAATAACAATGATAATAATGATAATAATGATAATAATAATAATAATAATAATAATAACAATAATAATGACAACAACAACAACAACAACAACAACAACAACAACAACAACAATAATAGTAATAATAATAATAATAATAATAATAATAATAATAATGATAATAATAATAATAATAATAATAATAATAATAATAATAATAATAATAATAATAATAATAATAATAATAATAATAATGATAATAATAATACTAATAATAAAAATAAAAATAATAACAAAACAACAATAATAATATTAATGATCATAATAAATGAGAATGATAATAACCTTAATAATATCAATGATAATAATAAAAGTAATAATGATAGTATCAACAATAATAATAATACAAATAACGAAAAAGCGACAACAACACAAATAACAATAATAATGATAATAACAAAAATAATTATAATTATGATAATAATGATGATATTAAAATCATTATCATAATACTTGTATCAATATCAATAGCAGCAACATCATAACGATAATGATAGCAGCACAATGATAATTATGAAATGATAATGATATTGGTAACAATAATTATTATGATAATAATGATAACAATAGATGATAATGAAAATAGAAGCTGAAAATCATAATGATAATTATTATGAGAATAATTGTAATAACAATAACGAAATGATCTCATCAAAATAACAACAACAACAACAACAAGAACATTAATGAAATTATGATATCAACGATACCAATAACAAAATTCGCAATAACAAAAAGGAAACTGTTAATGATAATAACAAAATTAATAACAATAATTGTGATGATGATCATAATGATAATGGAAAAAGTAATAATAACATTAATAATAATTACAGTTATAATAATAATAATAATAATAATAATAATAATAATAATAATAATAATAATAATAATAATAATAATAATAATAATATAATTATATTAGTAATAACAATGATAATAGTAATAATAATAGTAATAATAATAATGATGATAACAATAATAATAACGATAATGATAATAGTAATAATGATGATGACGATGATGATAACAATGATAATGATAATGAATAATAAATAATAATAATAATAATAATAATAATAATAATAATAATAATAATAATAATGATAATGATAACAATAATAATAATAAGACTGACAATAATAGTATTAATAATAAAAAAAATAATAACAATAATAGTAATAAGAAGAAGAATGATAATAAAATAACAATAGTAATAATAATAATAATAATAATAATAATAATAATAATAATAATAAAATAATAATAATAACAGTAATAATAAGAATAATGATGATAATAATAATGATAATAATAATAATGATAATAATGTCAGTTATGAAAATAATAACAATAATATTTTTAGTAATGATAATAATAACAATGATGATAATTGTCATTTTATCATTATCGTCATTGTAATTACCTTTATGGTAATGATAGAAACATTTAATGATAATGATAATGATAATAATACATAATGATAATAATGATGATGATGATAATAGTAATAATAATAATAGTAATCATAATAATGATAATAATAATAACGATAATAACAACAATAAAAATTATAATAATCATAATCATAATAAAAATGATAATAAATGATAATGGTAATCACATATTAATAATTATAATAATATAGATGAATAATGAATGCAAATATAATAAGTATAAATAAAGATAAAATAATAATAATAATTAATATATGATAATAATAACAATAATGATAATAAATGACAATAAAGATAATAATTTTTAGAATGATACTGATAATAAAAATGATAATAGTGATAATAATATATATATATATATATATATATATATATTATATATATATATATATATATATATATACTATATATACATATATAGTATATATATATAGTATATATTAATATATAATGAATATTACATATAATATATATATATATATAGTATATATATATATAATAATGTATATATATACTATAATGTTGTTGTGATACTTGTGTGTGTTGTGTGTGCTTGATAATTAAATATTTAAATATATTAATAATAAGTATTAGATATAAATTATGTATATATTATAAATTATATAGTAAAAACATAT
>NW_020869523.1:247698-255198 GCF_003789085.1 Penaeus vannamei | reverse complement strand
ATATATATATATATATATATATATATAGTATATATATATATATATACTATATATTATATATCTATATATATATAATGTGTGTTGTGTGTGTGTGTGTGTGTGTGTGTGTGTGTGTGTGTGTGTGTGTGTGTGTGGTATTTCTATATCTATCTATCTATCTATCTATCCTATCTATATATGTATGTATGTATGTACACGCACACATAAAGACACACACACACAGACACACATACACACACAGCACACACACACACACACACAAACACAAACACAAACACACAACATATATAATATATATATATATATAATATATTATATATATATATATTATATTATATACACACATATATAAATGTATACACACGCATTATGTTTATTCATATATGTATGTATATATATATACTATATATATATATATATATATATATATATATATATATATACATATATATATATATATATATATTATATATATTAATATATATATATATATATTATATATATATACATATATATATATATATATATACATATATATATAATATATATATATAATATTATATATTATATTTATATATAATATATATATATATATATATTATATATATATATATATATATATATATATATATATATATATATATATATATATATATATATATATATATTATATACTATATATATATATAATATATAGATATAATATACAAACACACATATGTATGTTTAGATATAACAAATAATACTGATGATGAGAGAGAGAGAGCGAAAGAGAAGCGTGAGACTGTGAGGGGGAGAGGGGGAGAGAGAGAACAGACACACACAGACACACACACACACACATACATACACACACACACACACACACACACACACACACATACACACACACACACACACACACCACACACACACACATACACACACACAAACACAACACACACACACACACACACACACACACACACACACAATAGTAATATATATAACTATAATATATATATATTATATAATATTCTATATATAGCTATTAAGATATATTATATCTAGACTTACATATGTTACTTATATAGATATAGTATTATACACTATATATGTTATATATTACATACATACTAATAGTATATATACTATATTATATTATACTATATATATATATATAATATATACTATATATAACACTACTTACTTATATATATATATATACAACATACTATATCAATATCATTATATATATATGGTATATAACATACACATACCTAGCTAGTTATCATATAGAATTATATATAATATTACGGTATTAATAATTTATACAGGTGAGTGACATATAGTATATAGTGAGTAGTGATAGTAGGTATATAGGGGTCATAGTGAGGTATTTATGGGGTATTTAGAGTATATATAGTTGAGTGTATAATACAGTATATATATATAGCTCATATATACGTATATATATAGTAGGTTATATATATGTATAGTAGGCGTATAGTAGCTATATATATATATATTATATGTATATATAATTTATTATTTTATAATTATAATCTACTATTAAATCTTTAAACTATTTATAAAATTAATAAAAAATTAGAAGAGTGTTTTGTTATTTATACTTGTTAAGTTTAAGTTAAGAATAAGGTAATGAGTTTTTTGGTGTGACGTAAAACCAATTAAGGTTAGTTTTGTTTGGTTTATAAGAACCAAGTGAGAGTATATATGTAGGGTGAGGGGTAGGTAGCGGTAGGGGTAGGTATATAGGGGTATACTATAGGTATACATGAGTTACAGTAGGGGTATAGTAGAGTATATATGAGGTGGTATATTAATATGAAGATATGTAGGTATGGATGCAGTATATATAGGGTGGTGAGTAGGGGATAATATGCTGATGAGTATAGTAGAGGTAGGTATATGGTGAGTAGGGTGATATATATATATATATATATAGTATAGTATAGTATAGTATAGGTGGTATTACATTGCAGGGGCGGTTGTGGGTTTTATAAGTAGGGGGGTAGGGGTAGTGAGTAGGGTGGTATATGGCGGGGTGGTAACGTATATATAGGTATAGTAGTAGAGGTGTATAGTATGTAGGTAGGTAGGTACAAGTAGTAGGGTAGTATAAGTATAGCGTATATTATAGGAGTGAGGGTAGGGTAGGTATATTATACGATAATTATGTATTATATATATATATATATATATATAGGTAGTATAGGTATAACATATACACATATATTACATATATACATATTACAATAGGTATATAGATGTATTATATATACTATATATCATATATAGTGGTATATATTAAGTATACATATTATACAATATACACATAGGTAGTACATATGAGATATATAAAGGATAGTATAGGCCTATAGCGTTATATTAAGTATATATATATATAGTGGTTAGAGCGTTATATAGTAGGATATATATACTATATAGTGGTAGGGGGTAGGATAGTGGTATGTTAAGTATACAGTATATATAACACATAGGTGTACATTATATATATGTATAGTATATACTATATGTATATATAGTAGGGGGGTAGGGGTAGGGTAGTAGTATATAGAGGTCATTATACTATAGGGGTAGTAGTATAATATATTAATTAGAGTTAGAAGTAAGGGTATACAGTACACACACGAGAGCTAACACAGCAAACAACACAACACACACACACACGACACACACACAGACACACACACACACCAAAAATATTATAGTAGTATAGTATATATTATATAGTAGTGTAGGGTATAGTTGAGGGGTAGGGTGAGTTAATATATATTATAATATATAGGTATAGACTAGTAGGTATTGGGTATAGGTATAGGGTAATACATAAAGAGGGTATGAGTATATGTAGGAGTATAGTGTAGGGGTGAGTAGTAGATAATAGTGAGGTGATAGTAGGTGGTAAGGTGAGGGTTATAGTATATATGGGCCCATGGGGGGGGTAGTATATACACGGGTATATATATTATATAGATGTTCTAGGTTAAGGTATTATATAGTATATAGTATTGATGTGTAGTATAGGTGGTAGGTATAGGTATTAGTAACAGCATACAGCTGCGATTGGTACTGTATATTCCGAGGTATAGGTGTATGAGGCTGAGTGATGGGTAGGTAGGGTTATGGTAGTGGGGAAGTAGTAGGGGGTAGTATATAGCTGAGTATAGATAGTAGTAGGGGTAGTAAGTAGTAGTATAAGATAAATGTAAAGTATGAATGGTATAGGGTAGTTAGTATAGTAGTGAGCAAGTAGAGTATATATAGTATATATAGGTGGTATATGGCGTAGGTATAGTGAGTAGAGTAGATAGATAATAGATCTAGATATATATACTGGATAGGATAGAGGGTAGGATTGAGGTTAGTGAGTGAGGATAACATGAGTGTACAGCACACACACACACCACACCACACACGACACACACACATCACACACACACACACACACACACAGCATATAGTAGTAGGGTAGTGAGTGAGAGAGTAGGCGTAAGGGTAGTGAGGTAGTAGTAGGTATGCGTGTAGGTATAGGTATATATAGATATATATGTGTGTGTGTGTGTGTGTTGCGTTGTGTGTGGTGTGTCGTATGTGTGTGTGTGTGCTGTGTGTGTATTGTATATTGTATAGCCAGTAGTAGGGTTATATATACCTATAGGTATATATAGCTATATAGTATAGTAGTAGTATATAGGGTAGGGGGTGATAGGGTAGAGGTATAGGCTAAATATATTACACGACGACGACACACACACGACACGACAGCACGAGCACACACACACACACACACACACACGACGAGCGCACACACGAGCGACACCACAGCACACACACAGCAGCGACAGCGACGCACACACACACACACACCACACACACACACACACACACAACACACACCCCATAGGGATAGAGATATAGATAGGGATAGAGAGATAGAGTAGATAGAATAGGGGAGATAGTAGATAGATAGTAGAGTAGAGTAGAGTAGAAGTGATGAGAGTAGATAGATATGATGCATATGCAGAGAGGTAGCGAGTGAGTGTGAGCAGCAGCGAGCGAGCAGCCGACAGCAGGGCAGCGAGCGGAGCAGGCGAGGGCGAGCGACGTCACGACACACGCAGCGAGTGGGTGGGTGGGGGTGAGGTAGGTGAGGGAGGTAGGTGAGGGGTAAGTAGTAGTAGGGGGTGAGGGTAGGGGGGTTGAGGGAGGGTAGTGGGTGTGTGGGGTGTGGGGTAGGGGTAGTGGTGAGGGGGGGGTAGTGAGGGTAGGGTGATGGTGAGTGAGTATTCAGCAAGTAGTATATATACACACACACAACACAGCACAGCACACGACGAGCCACACACACACACACAGCACACACACCACACACACACGAGCACAGAGCAGCACACACACACACACACACACAGCGACTTGATAGGGTAGTAGTATATATAGTAGGTGGGTACTAGTATATATAGTGTAGGTGCCTAGGGGGTTAGTGAATATATAGTAACAGGGTATATATACGAGTATAGTCTATGGTAGTATATAGTATATTATGGGTAGAGGGGTAGTATATAGTATAGAGTACATATAGGTCTATGTATATATGGATGACACACAGCACACAGCACACACACGACAGCAGCGACACACACGACACACAGTACACACTCACACTCACACTCACAGCGTCACACTCACAGCTCCACACTCGACAGCGGCCACACCGTGCGACGGAGCTCGACACTCACACTCACAGCTCACACTCACACTCGACACGTCACACTCACCCCACGTCACACAGACCAGCACACAGCAGCATAGGTGAGTATATAGTAGCTATATATACGATAGATATTATATATACTATATAATAGTATATAGTATATAGATATATAGTAGATATGTATGTATGTATGTATAAAAGATATAACAATAATACTGAAAATGATGAGAGAGAAGAAAGGGGAGGGGGGGGGGAGAATTTTACTCACCCTACCCTAGTTTTATGTATTCAACCTTTTTGCGTTTTCTACATTGTATGTTTAAATGTTTGTGTCCCTGTTATTTTCTTTACACTCATAGATATGAAAAAACATGCTTTTCCACACACACACACATCCTTTTACCCTTTTATGGACGCCATGTGAGTGGTGTGTGTGTGTGTGTGTGTGTGTGGGTGTGTGTGTATGTTTGTGGTAGTGTGTGGCGTGTGGTGCGTGAGCGTGAGTGTGTGTGTGTGGGGCCTGTTTTGTGTAGTATGCGTGCTTGTGTGTGTGTGTGAAAGCACGTAAGTATGTGTTCATATATATAAAAATAATTATAGGAATCAGCATAGAATTGACATGAAATAAGGAATAAAACTTCGTCTTCACGATGCAATTGCTCTATTATCATAACTTATCAGCTTTCACTACCATTTATTATGATTTATTTTTTTCTGTATCACATTTATTATCATCAGCAGCATATTTAATAGTACCATTTACATTTGCTTCATGCTCATGTTACCGTTAAGCGATGCTGGTTGCGGTTATCTTACGGTCGAGCGCGCTACCTCACTTCCGGCTGCCACCACTGGTCGGCCTCGCACGGAAAACGGAGCAGCGCCACCTACGCCTCCCCAGCTGGTGCTTAGCTTCTCGCCGCTCTCTCCACCGTCGAGGCTTCTGCAGTGCCTCCTCGTAGCCGCAAGGGTCTACTGCATCCTTGCGCTTAGATTCACCGTTAAGCACTTTGAGAGTTATGGAGGCCCTGTGACTTAAAAGATAATGGAAAAAAGTCAGAATGGGAATAACTGTCTTTCGCGCCTTTGTGACCCTGATATTCCGGTTCTGCTGCATGGCCTGGTTCTCTTGTGACCCGGTGTAGGATCTGTTGCTTGCACAATCCGGGACTACCTCGACACGACTCCCTGATGATGACCTCGGCTCTTCTAGAGAGGTGAGGTGAGGAGGTCCGTGAGATGACCAAAAAACTATTCTCGACACGGCCAAATCGATCATATCTTTCCAAGAACGTAGAGACTGAAATTGCCTGGCTCCATTCGGTGTCTGCCCCAGGATTGACTCTGCTATTAGCTTTTGTTATTATGCAAATGAATGGGCATATAATCATAGTCATCATTTACCCCAACACCATAATTATCAGCATCATTATAGTAGTGGTAATAGTAGTAGTAGCAATAGGAAAAGTAGTAATCGTTTTATTACTTTTATTATTTTCTGTCACTACTTTCCTATTTTTATTTTTTATTATTTTCATCTTTATTAATATCTTTATTTTCATTATTAATGCTCTTTTTATTCTTATTTTCATCCTTGTTATCATTATCGTTTACGATTATTAGGATTATAATTCTGATTATGATGATGATGATAATTTTCACTAACATTAACATTATCATTACTATCATTATTATTATTATCATCATTATTATTTTGTTATTATCATCATCATTTATGTTATTATTATTGTCATTATCATTGATTATTATTACTATCAACAAGAATGATTATTGCTATTATTGCCTATATCATTATCATTATCTTCATATATTATTATTATCATCATCATTATTATTATTATCTATTATCGTCATTATTATTATCATTATTCTACTATCATCAAATACAATTATTCTTACTATCATCAATATAATTATTATTACTATTATCATTATTATTGTTATCATCATCAATAACACCATTATCATCTTATAGTCAATAATGATTATTATCTTCATTGTTCGAATGTTTTTAAAGTACAGCCCTAAGTAGTGAGGCTGCTTTTGCATTAATGAATGAAACCCTTTATTTCATGCTTTTCACTAGAGTGTTGCAGTCACTATGCACATTCCGACTGAGGCTTTGCATACAGGCATACTTGCAATTACCTTGAGGTGGAGAGGAACATTCCTTTTTCTACAAACAATCTGCCAGGGCGACGTCCCCCTCTTCGGGGTGTTTCGCGCCACCTCGGGCGAGTTTTCATGAAACCCAGAGTCCTATGAGTGCGTGGGACGTGGGACGTGGGTAGGGAAACCGGGGCTTCTGTTATTGGTCACAGTTTACAAACGAATCCTCCTCCTAATATTTTGACTCCCTTGCATAGGTTCATTTTAACCAACTCTTTTATCTATTAATCTAATTATCTATTCATTCTTTGATTTTTAGTTAATTTGCCACTTGACTTAATCCATGGCTTTTGTTTGTCTCATAAGTGTCTAATCTTTTGATTTTGTAAAAAGTATCTTGATCTGTTTTTGAGTCTGAGTCTTATTTTTTTATCATTTTAAGAATCAATTCAAAACCTTTAGATTATTTCATAAAATTTGTCTCATGTCGCCGTCTCCCCCTCCCCCTCCCCTTTTCCACCACCACTACTTCTCCTCCAACATTTCCATTCCAGTCGTTCTGTGTTGCCCATCATTCATTCTCAAAATGATCACCAGTCGATTGCACAGCCTAAAAGACTGCCAGGGAT
>NW_020869523.1:232320-234820 GCF_003789085.1 Penaeus vannamei | reverse complement strand
GACTCTATCAATTCTTACACCTTTATTTGTCGTTTCAGCAGCTGGTGTCCAACACCTTATCGATGTCCCCCCTCCAAACTATTCAAGAAACCCATTGCTTTTGATATCCGTCTTTTACTATTCATTTCGTTATTTTTGGTAATGAAATAATTGTAAACATTTGGAAATATAATGGCGTATGAAATAATGTCATATGTTATTTTCCAAATAACATATGACATTATAACATATCCAAATAGCGGATCCAGGTGATATAAGACGGAGGAGAGTGAGAGAGAGTAGCTGCTTAGGATAATGCAGAGCCATAT
The DNA here is from genome assembly GCF_003789085.1 of Penaeus vannamei. NCBI lineage: Eukaryota > Metazoa > Arthropoda > Malacostraca > Decapoda > Penaeidae > Penaeus > Penaeus vannamei. Next base: position 234,512 of record NW_020869523.1, on the reverse strand, counting down.
AATATATACATCCTTCATATATGTATGAAGGTTATTTCCGTCTGACGAATAGTCAGTTCCAACAATGTTCAAGTTTATATAGAATATATGACAAGGAATTGAAATAGAACGATGCGATAAGATTTCTTGATAATTATCTTCAAAACAATGGCAGGTTTCCAATATATCCATCAAATTAACAACTAAACATGAATAAAAGCGATCTCTCTCTCTCTCTCTTCATGTATATTTCAGTCATTATTGCACTTTGCCTGATTTCCGTACTTTACCACCTCCTCGCTTTCAAACCATCCTAACTATGGCCTAGTTGTTTGAACGCGGGCCTCCTTTCAAGGCAAGAAGGGCATGATCTCACCGAGCCAGTCTGGCGAGGCGTCACCGCTTTTGTTGCTGGCTGTGCACCCAACAACAAAAGCGGTGACGCCTCGCCAGATTGGCTCGGAGAGATCATGTCCTTGCCCTGAAATGAGGCCCACATTCAAACTACCAGGACATAGTTAGGATGGTTCGAAAGTGAGGAGGCAAATTACGGTTATCAGGCGAAGAAGTGCTATCATGACTGAAATATATATGGAGAGAGAGTGAGGGATTGCTTTTATTCCTGTTGAATTGTTGATTTAATGAATATTTTGGACCTGCCTTAAATAAGTTAGCGTATATCATTTCAAAAATAATCATAAAATCTTATCACATAGTTTTATTTTGATTCCTTATCATATTTTCAATATAAATATTCTTAAACATTATTGGAACTGACTATTCATACTAATATTCGTCAGACGGTAATATCCTTCATTTGCATTATCCCAGAACCATTTATTAATATATGGCTCTGCATTATCCCAAGCAGCTGCTCTCTCTCTCACACTCTCCTCCGTCTTGCATCACCTGGATCCGCTATAATGGTAAACTTTTGATATGTTATTTGGAAAATAGAATAATACACATGACAATATTTCATACGCCATTATATTTTCCAAATGTTTACAAATATTTCATTACCAAAAATAGCGAAGTGAATATGTAAAAGACGGACTGAACACATATCGAAAGTAATGTTTATTTTAAATAGTTTGGAGGGGGAACACCGACATGGTGTTAAACACCAGCCGCTGAAACTACTAATAAAAGCATAAGAATAGGCAGAGTCAAGGCTGAGGGAATATTCCCTTAGCCTTGGGTAGAGTGAAGCTAGACTTGTCCCTTCGCGGGGTGAGTGAGCAAGCGTGAGCCGGGAAGGGGGTTCGCTGGGAAGTGCCCAGTCTGCCCAGGTCTAAAGACTGTCACCTAATAATTTGACACCAAATGATATGTTAATAGTATGAGTTTCGTAGCGCCTACATCCTATATACCCCAGTATCACTATATTAATGCACCGCTGCACACATTCACTGCATTTCATTTTACTTGATATATTTTCACCAACAGTTTCGGAAACAATATAATGAATTAGGTTTACTGATGGTGCACTTTAAATTGATTTGTATTTCAAACTTTAAACTGATCTAATCAATATAAATACTTTTTTGTATGTATATGATTGATATAATCAATATAAATACTTTTTATATGTATATGATATAATTGATATAAATACTTTTTATAAGTAAATAATTGCACGGGGCAGAGACAAGTGGCCCATCATACTCAAGCTGACCCCAACCAGACCGTGTTTCGCAATTCATGAACGCGACTGGAGGTCATGGTTCGTAGGAGGCACAAACGAAATAAAAGGAAAACACGGGAATCGATACCTAAACCTTTACACTCAATTAACCTCTAAGTTTTGTGGCCAAAACCATTTATCAATGTTTGGTAGTTCAAGAAGCGATACATTATTCACACCAATAAATATTACACACACAGTGTGTGTGTGTGAGAGAGAGGGTGGGAGGGGGACGCTTACCTTGACTGAAATATAGCAGAACACTCACTCCTTGCTTTGCCTAGCAAATTCAGATCACCCCCTTCCTCCCCCCCCCTTTCCTATCTATGTCTAGATTGTTTGAACGTGGGCCACTTTTCAGGGCAAGAAGGGCAAGCTCCCTCCAAGCCAGGTCTGGCACTTTTGTTGTTGGGCGTACATCTGATATCTTCAAAGAAAGATCTTGTTCGTTCTAATGAAAGGGGAATATAATTTCGCTCTCTATTTCCATCAGACACATATGTGATTTACAGTTTCCTTGTATTTG
>NW_020869523.1:222320-227320 GCF_003789085.1 Penaeus vannamei | reverse complement strand
TTCTTTTCTTTGAGAGAAAGACCTCTAAAAAAAATAAAAATATAATAATATACTACTAATATAATAATATAATACAATAATAATAATAATAATAATAATAATAATAATAATAATAATAATAATAGTGATATTTTTTAATAAACAAAATATACATAAATGCGGATACGTGGGGGGGGGGGGTTATTTCAAATCAAACGGTAAACGTGAATGATATTTTAGATGAGGAAGTCTATTAAGTTCAAGTTTATTCTTTTCAACTTGACCATAATAACATACAATCAATTTCTGATGGTCGTTATTCAAATACTAATTCAGATAACGGCCGATGTAAGCTTAAAGCCTAACGTTGAAAGAAATATATATACACTTTTTCCCATTGATCATTGCATGCACAAGAACTTTTCCTCGCGTGCAGTGAACGGAAAACGCACGGTGCAATGTGCAACAATAACCCCACATTCTTCTTGCATTCACTTTATCGAAAGTTGCAGTCTTCCTCTTCTGCGTGAAGTACACCACGATGTAAAAATTTTCACTCCAATATGCAAAAAAAGGAAAAAAAAAAACATAAAAGAAAAAAAAGGCACAAGTAGTCAAACGAGTTAGAGTTGCCAGTTAGGGATTTTTCGCCTATTTCGAGCATCGCCTTTGGCAAGTTCTCAGCGATCAAAATCAGTGTTTCCTGCTCCGCGTCATGCGGTTCATTACGGATTTTGGCATGCAATTTGTTATGCATGTTCCGCCCCGTGATTACGGCTGTCTTCATTTGAATTATTATAATCACTGCTATTATTAGTGTTGTGATTTTTTTACGGCTGTAATTACCGATTTTCCTAACTTTCCTTATTGTTATACGTAGTTATCATCTACATTACCGATATCGTTCATGCGTAGCTTTGTTAATAGTATTGCACATTCATATACGTGCTTCAAACATATTTTCACAGCACACATACACAACACACACGCACACATTGTCACAAATGATTAGCACCGTACCTAAACAAGTAGGGTATGCTGTGTATGCATATATGTATTATGTAACGTACATGTGCTTGTATGGTATGCATGTATGTTATGTGCACATGTATATGTATGCATATATATATGCATTATATATATATATATATATATGTATGTATATGTGTATATTGTGTGTGTTGTGGTGTGTGGTGTGGTGTGTGTGTGTGTGTGTGTGTGTGTGTGTGTGTGTGTGTGTGTGTGTGTGTGTGTGTGTGTGTATGTGTGTGTGTGTGTGTGTGTGTGTGTGTGTGTGTGTGTGTGTGTGTTGTGTGTGTGTGTGTGTGTGTGTGTGTATATATATATAATATATATATATATATATAATATATACATATATAAGAGAGAGAGAGAGAGGAGAGAGAAGAGAGAGAGAGAGAGAGAGAGAGAGAGAGAGAGAGAGAGAGAGAGACAGAGAGAGAGAGAGAGAAGAGGAGAGAGAGAGAGAGTAGAGAGGAGAGAGAGAGAGAGAAGAGAGAGGAGAGAGAGAGAGAGAGAAGAGTGAGAGAGAGAAGAGAGAGAGAACCAAGAAAGAATCGAGAGCAAGATGAGCGCCAGAAGCAGTGAAGAGAAAGAAAAGAAGGGAAGGAGAGAAAGAGAAAAGGCAGAGCGAAGAGAGAAGAGAGAAAAGACAGAGAAAGAGAGAGGCAGCGAGAGAATAGAGAAAAGAGGACGAGAGAGAGAGAGAGAGAGAGAGAGAGAGAGAGAGAGAGAGAGAGAGAGAGAGAGAGAGAGAGAAGAGAGAGAGAGAGAGAGAGAGAGAGAGAGAGAAGAGTGAGAGAGAGAGGAGAGAGAGAGAGAGAGAGAGAGAGAGAGAGAGAGAGAGAGAGAGAGAGAGAGAAGAGAGGAGAGAGAGAGAGAGAGAGAGAGAGAGAGAAGAGAGAGAGAAGAGAAAGAGAAAGAGGAGAAAGAGAAGAGAGAGGAGAGAAAAGAGAGAGAAAAGAAGAAGAGAGAGAGAGAGAGAGAGGAGAGAGAGAGAGAGAGAAGAGAGAGAGAGAGAGAGAGAGAGAGAGAGAGGAGATAGAGAGATAGAGAGAGAGAGAGGGGGGGGGGAGAGAGAAAGAGAAAGGAGAGAGAAGAGAGATAGGAGAGAGAGAGAGAGAGAGAGAGGAGAGAGAGAGAGAGAGAGAGAGAGATGAAGAGAGAGAGAGATACGACATACACCCTACCAGGCACCAATAGTAAAGAAAGAACATCACTTCTTTCTTCTTTCTTACTCCTACCTTACTTCCCCTCACCTTCCCATCCGCCACATTCACCCACCCGCTGCCCTCCTCCCACCCTACCGGCTATTTAACATCCCGGCGAGATTGTAATTTTGCGAGATGAGATCCAACGTGACACTTACACATAGCATACATACTCGTACACATACAATTTAACAGACACGTACACAATATCACACATAAACACACACACACATACTCCTACATACATAACATAACGACCACACACAAATACACCTACCTACATCACTACGCATACACGCAAATTCTACTCACGACAATCTACAGACACAGGCAGCACCCCGCTCCACACTGCATACCTTAACTGCTGCTCAGTAACCTCCGGAGACCCTCCCTCCCTCCTTCCTCCTCCCCTCCACCTCCCTTCCCCTCACCCTTAAACGCGTACACACACCACCCCCTCCCTTCACCCTCCCCTCCCTCGACCAAACACACGCACTCTAGCAACAAATGCACATCTCCCTCTGTTTGTGGCGCGGAAATAACTTTAATAGTACTTTTTTGACGCCCAATTTTCCCTTCGTTACAATACTTAGCGTCTTGTGAACATCTGGAGAACAAGGATTGGATTGTTTGTTGAACATTTATAATACTTCGTGATTTCACTTCTCCCCTCCTCCCTCTCTTAAACCCCCCTTCTCCTCTCCCCCTTTCATTTATCTCTTCCTCTGTTTAACCCTTCCCCGTTCATGTTCCTCTAAATTCTCCATCTCTCTCTCTCTCTCTCTCTCTCTCTCTTCTCTCTCTCTCATCTCTCTCTCATATATATATATATATTAATATATATATATATATACATATATAATATGTGTGTGTGTGTGTTGTAGTGTGTGGTGTGTGTGTGTGTGTGTGTGTGTGTGTGTGTGTGTGTGTGTGTGTGTATATGTATGATTTGTATATATATATTATGATATATATAATATTTATAATATATATATATATATATAATATATATATATAATAATATATATTATATAATATATATATATATGTGGTGTATAATATCACATACGTGTGTGTGTGTGTGTGTGTGTGTGTGTGTGTTGTGGTGTGTGTGGTGTGTGTGGTGTGTGGTGATCTGATGTGTGGTGCTGTGTGTTGTGTTTGTATCTATCTATCTTCTATATAATAATATGTATCATATGTATGTATAATGTAATATATCTTTCTCTTCCTTTTCCATTTTTTCCTCTAACCCTCTCTCCTCTCTTACCCCCTTTCCGCTTCCTCTTCCATCTAACTTCTTCCTACTATCCCCTTTTCTCTCTCTCCTATTCCCCTTCTTCGCCCCTCCCTTCCGCCCCCTCAACTTCCTCCCTTTTCCCCCGTAAATCACCTTCCTTTACTACCCTTAACCCTCCCTCTTCCACCTTTAACCCCCAACCCTCAACCCTCCTATCCTTTCCTCCTACCCCCTCAACCCTTCCCATTTCTCCCCTCAAACCGCTCCTCCATCTCTCAACTCCTTCCTCTCCACCTCCCCCCCATCTCTCCCTTTTCCACCTTTAACCCCCCCAAACCCTTCCTTCCTCTCCTCCTATCCCCCTCCACCTCCTCCACCCCTCCTCCCATTTCTCCCCTCAACCCCCTCCCTCAACCTCTCAACCTCCTCTCCTCCCTACCCCATCCACCCAAACCCTCCTTCCTCTCCTCCCTATCCCCCTCCATCCCTCCTCCCATTTCTCCCCTCCCCTCCCCCTAACCCCTCCTTCACCTCTCAACACCCTCCTCTCTCCCTCCCCCTCCCCCATTCCCCCCACAACCCCCTCCTCCCCACCCTTAAAACCACACACCTCGCCTTGTTAAACACGAGAGTTCCGGTCCTTCCTCGCCGACCTGGCAACACTTCCTTGTGGACTTCAGGCGACCGTAATGGGAAATGAGACGGTGTATTGGCTGGAGGAAAGGGAGAAGGAATAGGAGGAAGAAGAGGAAGGGGAGAAAGAAGAGAAGGAAGAAGAGGAGGAGCAAGGGAAGAGGAGGAGGAAGAGGAGGAAGGAGAATGAAGAGCAGAGGTGGAGAAGGAGGAAGGGAAGACGAGGAAAAGGAAGAGGAGAATAAAGAGCAGGAGGAGGAGGAGGATAAAGAGGAGAATGAAGAAGAAGAGGGGGAGGAGAATACAGAGCAGGAGAAGGAAGAGGAGGAGGAGAAAGGGAAGAGGAGAAGGAATAGGAGGAAGAGGAGAATGAAGAGCAGGAGAAAGAAGAAGGAGGAGGAAGAGAAGGTGTGTGTGTGTGTGTGTGTGTTTGTGTGTGACTGCGTGTGAGTGTGAGTGTGCGTATGTCTGTCTATGTTTGTGTGTGCGTGTGCATGCGCGTTCGTGAGTGAGAGCGCATGTGGGCGCTCTTACTTAATAAAGACACGAACAAAAAACAATCCCACCAACAAAAAAACTTTCTTAATCCTAATTGGTTATTAAAGCAGATAATATCCAGACTGCAACTTAATGGCCGCCCTTGCAACAACGCCCAGCCCCGAGCGAGCCCCCGGCCCAAAAAATGCTTGTAGGAAATGGCAATCAGAGGCAGGCACGGTGTTGCCCCCTCGGGCTTCTCGGGGACTTGCCATTAAGGGAGGGGGAGGGAGGGAGGAGAGGGAAGGGGAGGTGAAGGGGAGGGAGAAAAGGAGGGGAGGAAGGGGAGAAGCAGGTGAGTGAGGGAAGGTGAAAAGGAGAGGCAGAAGAGGGGGAGGGAGGAGGAGAGGTGTAGAAAGAGCAGGGAGGAGAGGAGGAGG
>NW_020869523.1:204820-214820 GCF_003789085.1 Penaeus vannamei | reverse complement strand
GTGTGTGTGTGTGTGTGTGTGTGTGTGTGTGTGAGTGTGAGTGTGAGTGTGTGTGAGTGTGAGTGTGAGTGTGAGTGAGTGTGTGTGTGTGTGTGTGTGTGTGTGTGTGTGTGTGTGTGTGTGTGTGTGTGTGTGTGTGTGTGTGTGTGTGTGTGTGTGTGTGTGTGTGTGTGAGTGTGTGTGTGTGTGTGTGTGAGTGTGTGTGTGAGTGTGTGTGTGTGTGTGTGGTGTGGTGTGTGTGTGTGTGTGTGTGTGTGTGTGTGTGTGTGTGTGTGTGTGTGTGGTGTGTGTGTGTGTGTGTGTGTGTGTGATATAAGATGTACGTTTATTAATGGTGTCTAATACCGGTATTCACACACGCACGTACACATCTGATTAAAATAGATAAATAGAGAAAAAAACGAAAGAGAACAAAAACAAAAATAACAAAAAGGGATTAGCTCACATTCTAAGAAATAAAGCAAATTGAAAAACAAGTTATGTCACGAAGCAGCAATCTTTGCTCTCCCACTCCCCTCCTTTCCTAGTCCAACGAAAATAAAAAGAACAAAGATCATTTAAAGAAAAGGATTATCGCATATTCCAAGAAATAAAATAAAGCAGAAATAAAAAGTGATAGGTTGCGAGGCGGACTTCTCCTCTCTCCTTTTTCCTCTTTTCCTTTTTCTCTCCTCTTTCCTCGTTGCATCCAAACGAAAAAAGACAATAACCAAAATATAAATTCACACTTTCTGAGAAAGAAAAAACTAGAAAGCAAAAAAAAAAACATATATAAGTTATAAGTAACGAAGCAGAAATCTTCTCTCCTTTCCTCTCCGCTCTTCTCTTTCCCCTATTTCGTTGCGTATCACAAACATAAAAAACAATAAAATAAGATGATAAACAAAACAAAACAAAATAAAAATCTGCACATTCTAAGAAAGAAGGAAAAAAGTCATAAGTTATAAGTCACGAGGCAGATTTTTTTCTTCACTCTCGTCTTCTCTCCTTCTCCTCCTTTCCTCGTGTCTTACGAAACCCAAAACAACAAAACAAAAATAACAAAACAACTTACACATTCCAAAAAAGAAAAGAAAAAAGGAAAGAAAAGAAAAAAAAAACACACGAGTTCTAAGTCACTAGAGGGAATATTTCTTTACCCTCCTCCCTTCTCCCTCCCTTCCTCTTCCCTCCTTCCTCGTGTCAAAAAAAAAGAAAAAAAATACACATTCCAAGAAAACAGGAAAAGAAAACACAAAAAAACGAAGAAAACACATTCCAATCTAAGAAAAGAAGAAAATAAAATAAAATAGAAAACACACACACACTCCACGAAAAGAAGAAAAGAAAACAGAAAACACAACACACAACACACACACACACACACACACACACACACACACACACACACACACCACACACACACACTCACGAAAAAAGAAAAGAAAAAAAAAAACACACACACACACTCACACACACAGAAAAAAAAAAAAACAAAAGAAGAAAAGAAAAAAACAGCACACGCACACGAGTTCCAAGTCACGAGGCAGACGTGGGCCGCCGCTCGCCCATCGCCTCGCGCGTCGGAGGGCCGGTCGCGGAGGCTGCGGGAGGAGGCTAGAATTTCATCTCTCGCGCCACGGAATGCTGAGGTTTTGCGATCGCCAGTGAAAGTTGCAATCGCGAGTCGGGTGTTAAGCGTGATTAGGTGTTGGGAAAAGAAAGAAATAACGAATATGTCGCGTCGTATAATGTTTCGAATCGGTAATAAATACTCTCTAAAATACAAAAAAAAAAAAAAAACGCAAAAGACTTTTTTTTAATCAATCCCTAGTATATTATCTAAAAAATCCAACAAACCACATGCCACGAAACAAATTCTACCCCCAAAATAGACAAATCAATAAAAAAACAAATAAACAACCAACAAGGCAATCCACAACAAACAACCACACAGATAAACAAATAAACAACCAACAATGCAATCCACAAACAACAACAACAGATAAACAAATAAATAAACAACCAGCAAACTAACCCACAAACAAACAACAGATAAACAAACAAACAAATAACACCCAACCACCAACCCACAACCCACAACCCAACAACCAACACCCCCAACGACCGACCAAGGAGGAGGCAGGAGAGGAAACGAAACCCGCCGCTGCCCCGCGACGCGCAACCCATCTCCCTCTGAGGTCGAGACGCCAGCGGAGGAGGTTCGGCGAGTCGCGTATCGAGTGCCTCCTCCGCGAATATTCCTCGCGTGGTCGGGGGTCGTCGACGCAGGTGTTGCTTCTGGCGCGGGGAGGAAGCGGCTGAGGTTGTTATGAATGCCTGCACGGGGTGTCTTGTCTTGTCTGTCTGTCTGTCTGTCTGTCTGTCTGTCTGTCTGTCTGTCTGTCTGTCCGTCTCCTCGTCTGTCGGTTTGGTGTTGCTGTGTCTGTATGTGTTTTTTTTATCATTATTGGTTTGATTAGGTATGTTTCGGTATGGGTATCTGGCTTTTCTTTCCTTCTCTTCCTGTCTGTCTGTCTGTCTCTCCTCCATGTCATGTAATCTCCCTCTGTCTTCTCTTCTCCTTCCATTCTTTTCTCTCATTCTCCCCCCCTCCCTCTCCGACTCTCCTCCTTCGTCCAGTGAAAATCATCCATACAATAGCTAAATGATCAGTATATATTATCCATCGTACTGATATATAAGGGAAATGCAAAGTAGAAACACAACAAACAGAAGTAAAAAAATAAATGAATAAACAAAAATGGTACATAAACAGGAGCTGCATGTAGAGAGAAAAAATGCAGATACATTAAAATATACAAGAAATTAAAACTTCGAAAAAAATCCAATATAGCTAAAAGAGATAGAAAGAGAAATGTAGGTAAATAGAAAAAATACCACTGCACTGACATGAAAAAAACTAACGAGAAAAAAAAGACTACTGAACTTAACTGAGGAAAAAAACACAACTGAACCTTAACTGAGAAAAAAAAACACAACTGAACTTAACTGAGAAAAAACACAACTGAACTTAACTGAGGAAAAAACATAACTGAACTTAACTGGAAAAAAACTGAACTTACTGAGAAAAAACACAACTAACTTAACTGAGAAAAAAACAAACTTAATGAGGAAAAAAACAAACTAAAACTGAGGAAAAAACACACTGAACTTACTGACTGAACTTAACTGAGGAACTTAACTGAAAAAAAACACAAACTGAACTTAACTGAGAAAAAAACACAACTGAACTTAACTGAGGAGAGAGGAAAAAACACAACTGAACTTAACTGAGGAAAAAACACAACTGAACTTAAACTGAGGAAAAAACACAACTGAACTTAACTGAGAAAAAAAACAAACTGAACTTAACTGAGAAAAAAACTGAACTTAACTGAGAAAAAAAAAAAAACACTTCTGAACTTTGAGGAAAAAAAAACACTTCTGAAACTTTCTGAACTTAACACGAACTTAACTGAATCCAAACATAGGGAGAGAGACAAAAGCCCACGTACGAACGCGGGGCGCTGCTCCCGCCTTCGCCGACGGGACAGCGTGTGAATCGTGACGTTTGCCGAGAGTGAGACGCATTTTTTTCTTAAGTTAGGGAAATCCGGATAAAAAGAAGAAGAAAAATAAAGCTGTCGTCCGTGTCTGAGGCTGTCTAATTCCCTGGGCTTTCTATTTTGCTTTCTGTCTGTTGTTTTTTCCTCTTTCTTTGACGTCTGTTTGCAGGGTTGTATTTTTTCTTTCGTTGTGTAACTGTCAACATGTTCGTCTTTTGTGTTTTCGTTCTCTCTCTCTCTCTCTCTCTCTCTTCTCTCTCCTCTCTCTCTCTCTCTCCTCTCCTCTCTCTCTCTCTCTCTCTCTCTCTCTCTCTCCATATATATATTATATATATATATATATATATATATATATAGATAGATAATAGATAGATAGATAGATAGAGATATAGAGATATAAGGTATAGAGATATATAGATATATAGATATATAGATATATAGGATATATAGAGAGATAGATAGATATCCCTCTCCTTCTTTATCTCCCCTCTCTCTCTCCCTCCCACTATCCCCCCTCTTCCTCTCTATCTCCCCCTTCTCCCACCCCCACCCCCCCTCCCCATCCCCCTCGCTAATTCTCATCAGAAATCCTAGTCATCCCGGTTCCTTAGAAACCTTTATTGCATGGGAATTTGGATGACATTTTCTTGCGATCGTGAGCTACGGAGTGCTTTGTTTGTCTGTTTTTTTTTTTTTTTTTTTTTTACTTTGTGTTTTTTTTTTTATTCATTCATTCACTGTGTTTTTTGTTTCTCCTTCATTTCTTCTTTTTTAGAATATTCTTCTTTTCTTTAATTTTCTATTTCCTAAAAAAAAAAAAAAAAAATCATACAGAAAAAAACAGGAATTTTCTTATGACATTCACCATCTAATAACTTAATCCTTTCTACCATTTAATTCTGTTTATCTCGATAGCCGAATCACATCCTATATCCCGATAAGACAACACCCTAGCCTGATCAGCGTTATCCTGTTATCAACGAATGTGCTAATGTGCTGGATTTAGGCAGAATTAGTGACACGTTATCCTAAAGGTTATGCTTTATCTCTCTCTCTCTCTCTCTCTCTCTCTCTCTCTCTCTCTCTCTCTCTCTCTCTCTCTCTCTCTCTCTCTCTCTCTCTCTCTCTCTCTCTCTCTCTCTCTCTCTTTAAGTGCCGTATCAGACACTGACAATGGCCGTCGCGGTTTGGAAATGTGTCTTATAGCAAGATTTGATTCTATGGTGAGACCTCCAACTCTTCCGTAGAAGCATTGTCCTTGCTAAAAGGTGATCGGAACCACTGTCTAACTTTATAGATCGTCTTATTTCATAGTTCGTTTAATTTCTGACATCCTAGACCTGAAGCCGTAAGTTGAGATATCTTCAACCTGCTCCCAGGCCTCTCCCTCTCCCACTCCTTCTCCTCCTCTCCCATCCCCTCCTCCTCTCCCTCTCCCTCCCCATTCCTACTCCCCCTCTCCCACTCCTATTCCCCCTCTCCCTCTCCCACTCCTACTCCCCCTCTCCCGCTCCCACCTGTAATCCATGATTTCACGTAACCCTAATAGGGAGGCATGCGGGTACTGCACCTTTCCTGCGGGTGGCTTAGAGGCAGTTGTAATTAATAGTAACGTCATTCAAAGAAAACAAATGTTCACAGCCCCATTGATAAGAGTAATTAAGAGTAACCTCATTCATCCACGGCAAAAAAAAAAAAATAATAATAATAAATAAATAAAAAAAAGTTTCACAGCCTCTATTGAAAACAGACGTGAGAAGTGTTTACATTTTCTCCGTGGTGAATGAACTTGCCTTTATGCAAATCAGATATCGTTTAATCAAGGCATCTGGATTAATGGGATTAATTCACACGATAGAAAAGGCAAGGAGAAGAAGCAAAGAAATAAAGAAAAAATATTTAGAATTCATTTATACACCAAAAAATAGATCATGACATTATCGAAAGTTGATCTTTATACAGAACTGCCAAATATATGCTGGGTTTGCCGGATAATAATGGATAAAAACCAAGAACGAAAAGGAAGATGATTATTATGAGGAGAAAGAGGATGGAATGTGTGTGTGTGTGTGTGTGTGTGTGTGTGTGTGTGTGTGTGTGTGTGTGTGTGTGTGTGTGTGTGTGTGTGTGTGTGTGTGTGTGTGTGTGTGTGTGTGTGTGTGTGTGTGTGTGTGTGTGTGTGTGTGTGTGTGTGTGTGGTGTGTGTGTGTGTGTGTGTGTATGTGTGTATGTGTGTGGTATGTGGTATGTGTTGTGTGTGCGTGTGGTATGTGGTGTGTGTGGGGGGGGGGTGCGTGCGTGCGTGCGCGTGTACGTGCGTTTGCATGCGTTTGCGTGCGTGTGTATGTATGTGTGTGTATGCGTGTAGTGTATGTGTGTGCATGTGTACATATATCTTTGTGGACATATTTCTTACAAGAAAACGGAGCATATTTCTAAAAATGGTCTTTATAGCTGATACATATTCATGCATTACACATAAAACAATTCCGTAATATCAGCTCTCGACTTCAACCACTGTCATTAAAAATCCTTCCCAAACCCGAAGAGAAAAAACATAAAACCTTATTTGTGAATCTATTTACGGACATATAAAAGCTAATAATGTAATGAAATGCAATGTAATGTAATACAATATAAAACGCCACGATAACACATAATAACACAATCATTTTTATTAACTATTAGACCGTGTAATCACCTCAAGCAGTTAAGAAGGCGAAGAAGAAGAGGAAGAGAAGATGAAGAAAAAGAAAAAGGAAAAGTATAAAAAGAAGAAAAAATATAATAAGAAGCACCAGAGGAAAAAAGAAGAAAAAGAGGAAGAAGAACAAGAAGAAGAAAAAGAAGAGAAAAACAGCCACAACAATTTAGTCGAAGTGACCAGCGCCTGTGCACCCGCCTACCGGAGGGTGTGTGTGTGTGTGTGTGTGTGCGGGGGGGGGGGGGGGGGACCGCAGGGTGAACCTTGTCGCATGCGGTAGACGTCTGTGCAATTGTGCATGTGTTCGTGCGTGAACCTATGTACATATTATGGCACACACAAGCCCGTTTTCCGTGTGCGTGTGCGACGTATGTACAAAGCAAGGTAGACACAAGTCTGTTTCCGTGTAAGTATTGGTGTGCGATGCATGTACACATCAGAGCAAGGTCTATATAAGTACTTATATAGATTTATATAGACTTTACATCAGAGTAGACATAAGCCCGTTTCCGTGTACGTAAGGGTGTGCGACCTATGTACACACAAGCCTCTTTCCATGCGCGCGTGGATAGAAGACCTATGTACACAACAATGTACACACAAGCCTGTTTCCACATCCGCATGATTATCCGACCCATGTACACAGCAAGGTACACACAAGCCCGTTTCCGTGTACGTATGAGAGACAGAGCGTGCGTAAGTGCGGTCGACCGGCCAGCAACGTCCGGCAGCCGGCCAGACAAGGCGCTCAGCGTTACCCAGTGAACTAGAGAGCCAAGTCCTCCTGCTAACCGCCGAGCCGACCTGCCGACTCCGCTCCACCGCCGCCGACTCGCCTGCCCTAGTTGGCCGACTTGCGAGGATGCGTCCGCGTTATATTTTACGCATGGGCGGCTGTCCGTCGGGGAAGGAAGAGGGGTGGGGGTGGGGGTACAGGAGGGAGGGAGTGGAGGGCGAGACGAGGAGAGGGTGGAGGGAGAGAGGGACTGAAGGGAGGGAGGGGAGTGGAGGCGCATAGGAGGGAGATAGAGAAGGCGGGGGTAGATACGGGTGGGGGTATATGGGTGGGGAGAAGCTTGGGGAGGGAGGGGGGAGAGGAAGAAGTGGGGAGTCATGTTTTACTTCCTCATCATGTGTCCGAGTTATTATCATAATCACCATTTTTCACAGCGACTTGAGGAAGACGTGAAGGAAACGACAGTGGGGGGAGGGGGGGAGGGGATGATAGGACACAAGCATGAGGGTGGACAGAGCTCCAAGGGTGAGGGAATGAAGGCAGGGGGAGCGGAGTGCAGTTCCCTAATGAGTGACATTTATTCTATCTGTTAGTGAGGCGTCCGGCAAGGGGTTCAAGGTGAAAATAATCGTGATACCAAATGCATTGATACAGTAATAATAAGAAATATAATAATAATATCTACCATTGCAATTCCGAAAGAAATCATCACAATGATGGTAATGCCGCTGACAATACAATAATGGTAATAATTATGATAGTACTATAGAGATATTAGCGATAACAATAATGATGATAATGCTAGTAACTGGAACAATAATAATGAAATGAGGTCATTATTATTATTATTATCTTTATTGTCGTTAATAATAATAAATAAAAATAAATAAATAAATAAACAAAGCAAGTGCAAATAATGACGTCAGATCAAGTCACGTGACAATATTTCAACACCGAGATAAGGCTTCAACTAAATGCATGCTTATACACCCGCGAATTCACACAGAAGTAAATACAGGGAGAGAGATAACTACTTGAGTTTTAAAATAGAAATGGGAAGGGAAGGGGAGGGAGAAGTTGGGGGTTGGGAAAGGGAAGGGAAGAGGACGGAGAGGGGAGGAGGGAAAGGAAGGGGAAAGAAGGAAGGGCAAAAAAATTTGGAAGGGAAAGGGGAGAGATGCGAGGGCAGGAAAGAGAAGGGAAGGAGGAGGAATAGCGAGGGAGAGGAGAGAGGGAAAGGGAAGGAGAGGGAAGCTTGGAGATTGGGAAAGGGAAGGAAAGAAGAGGAAAGAGGACGGAAAGGGGAGGGAAAGGAAGGAAAGAGGAGAGATGGGAGGGCAGGAAAGAAAAGGGAAGGGACAGGAATAGCGAGGAAGAGGAGAGAGAGAAAGAGAAGGAGAGGAGGGGGTATCAGAGGGAAGAGAATAGAAATAGAAAAAGAGAGGCGAAAGAAGAGAAGAGAGGGAAGGAAAGAAGAGAAAAAGGGAGGAAGGGGTGGAAGGGAGGGACAGGAGGGCGGAGCTCGGCAAGAGAAGGGGGGAGGGGGGAGGGGCAAATTTTCGCGGTTAAAGGTAAGCAACCGACCACATCTACCGAAAAAGTAAAGAATAAAAAAAAGAAAAAATACAAAAAAGAAACGGGAGAGACTCATTACACGGCAAAAGTGGAACGTCCTACATATGAGGGCAAACTTTGTAAAAATTTTACTTTGTATAACGGGAAACAAATAACGACTTTTACTACAATTCGCTGAAATGGCAACCCGTTTCCTGGCCTGCCGACAAAAACAATAGCGACAATAAGACTACTTTATTTATGCACTCATCAAATATCCCTTTAAACTGACATTATCATAAAAAAAGAAAAAAGAAAAAAAAAATCCTATGAAAAAAAAACATTATTCTGATCAATGTAAACAATTGCTATATTATACCCTCATCAAATATCCTTTTAAACGGACTTACTTATCCAAACAAAAACAATCTAATGAAACAAACTACATTCAACTAACCACAGCAAAACAATCACAAAAACAACAATAACTGATTCATTCATTAACATCCCTTTAAACTAACCTATCCTAACAAATAATAATAAAATCCTTGGACAAATAAACAAAATCCACTAATCAAATATTAACCAGAAACCAAAAACATAAACGACGCCACGGTTAGCGCAAGGTGCTATTTAAGCGGAAAAAGTACCGATAACAGCGGCCTGCGTGAACCACCCGCTACAATGAGGTCTGGGAAATTCTCACACTATATAAACTCTAAAGCGAATACAGAGGTCTTTCATTTTGTATGCGGTGAGAAACGAGGTAATTAATACTGCAGAGTAATTAAGAGATGGGCAATTAAGGTATGTTAATTAAGAATAGTGATTAAGTGTTTATGTGGTAGCTGAGAGTGGCGAATTTAGCGATTTCAACGTAGCGGATTAGCACTATGTTGACTACAACGCAGCGAACAGAGGGTTTGGATTCTCGTAGATCGAATGGAACTGTGTAAATGTAACTCAACGGAGAATGAAAGATAAAGAAAAAATACAAAGTAAAGGAATGAGAGAAAAAGAGATAGAGGAAAGAAAGAAAGAGAGGAGGAGGGGGGAAAAAGAGGAGGAGGAGGAGGAGGAGAAGGATGATGAAGGGAAAGAGACAGAGGAAAGAGAAGTGGAAGAAGGAAAACGAGATAGAGCAAAATGTATATACACATTTCAATAGATAGATAAATAGAGATATTAATTGAGAAATTGATAGAGAGAAATCACTCATTCAACTTTACGAAAAGAGACATGCAGGGTTCGCTCCGTGGTTGATCATAAGAACCTAGCAACTACTACAACCCCCCTCCCCCCTCCATTCTGCCCCCCCCATATAGCCCCCAAACCCCACCTTAACCCTTCCCCCCTACCCCTAAAACCACCTCCCCCCCCTCCTCTTTCAAGTGCATGCCGGGTCACGTGGGTAATATTGCTCATTACCATAGCGAGCGTTCGGAACTGCTTCGCCCT
>NW_020869523.1:192320-194820 GCF_003789085.1 Penaeus vannamei | reverse complement strand
CACTCGAGAGTCGAAGGTTCCTGGTAACTCGACGTCGAATGCCTTGCGAGTTGGAGTCCGTGTCTAACGACGCCGCCGAACCGATCATTTCTCTTTCCTGCACCGTCAGGAGGGCTCTATAAATATTCAGTAAAGAGCCGAGGCCACTGCGGTTTGATTCACTTTTCTCTATCTCTTGTCTCTCTCTATATATATATTTATGTCTTTGTCTGTATCTGTATCTGTGTCTCTGTCTTTATCTGTATCTGTATCTGTATCTCCATCTCTGTCTCTTTCTCTGCCTCTACCTCTATCTCTGTTTATGTCTCTATCTCTATCTCCGTCTATGTATCTATCTCTATCTCTCTGCCTCTATCTCTATTTCTGTCTCTGTCTCTGCCTCTATCTCTGTCTATGTCTCTGTCTCTATCTGTCACTGTATCTGTATCTCTGTCTCGATCTCTGCCTCCATTTCTATCTCTGTCTCTCCCTCCTCCTCTTTCTCCTTCTTCCTCGAGGGGATAGACAAGCGAAAGAGGGAATGGGAAGAAGTAGGAACGGAAACCGAGTCACATTTTTTTCTTCTCTTTTTTTTTCTTTTTTTCTCTCTCTTTTTTTTTTCATGTGAATTGATTTCTTAATTCAAGGACGATGTCTCGAGGATGGTTTTATGGATGACTGGTAGGATGTTGAGATGGATTTGCGAATGCTATCGGGGTCTACGATGGATTATCTTCTTTCTTTCTTTCTCTCCCCCCTCTCTCCCTCTCCCTCTCTCTCTCTCTCTCATTTTTCTCTTATCCTCCTTCTCTCCCTTTTCATTTCCATTTCCGCTTTCTCTCTCCTTTTACTCTCATTACCTCATTCCCTTATTCCCTTCTCCCTTTCCTCTCTCCCCTCTTTCCCCTTCCCTTACATTCTCGTTCCCTCTTTGCCTCAAATTTTCTCCTCTTCTCTTATCTCTCTCTCTCTCTCTCTTCTCTCTCTCTCTCTCTCTCTCTCTCTCTCTCTCTCTTCTCTCTCTCTCTCTCTCTCTCTCTCTCTCTCTCCTCTCTCTCTCTCTTCTCTCTCTCCTCTTTCTCTCTCTCCTATATCTACTCTCTCCCTATATCTATCTCTCTCTATATATCTATCTCTCTATATCTATCTCTCTCTCTATATCTTCTCTCTCTCCCTATATCTATCTCTCTCCCCTATATCTATATATCTATCTCTCTCCCTATATCTATCTCTCTCCCTATATCTCTCTCTCCCTTCCTATCTCCCTCCCTTTCGCTCTCCCTCTCCTTTTCGCTCTCCCTCTCCTTTCCTCTCCCTCTCCCTTTCGCTCTCCTCTCTTTCGCTCTCCCTCTCCCTTTCGCTCTCCTCTCCTCTCCCTTTCGCTCTTCCTCTCCCTCTCCCTTTCGCTTCTCCCTCTCCCTCTCCCTTTCGCTCTCCTTCTCGCTCTCCCCTCTCCCTTTCGCTTCTCTCTCCCCTCTTCCCCTTTCGCTCTCCCTCTCCCTCCTCTCTCCTCTCCCTCTCCTTTCGCTTCCCTCTCCCTCCCCTTTCGCGCTCTCCTCTCTGCTCTCTCTCCCTCTCCCCTCGCTCTCCTCTCCCTCTCCCGCATGCTCTGCCTCCCTTCACGGAGAGAGGGAATGTGTGCGCGGGGTTAACGTGTATGGGAAGCTGTATGTGTCAACGGAAAAAGCGAAGGAAGTCATAAAAGAAGCAAGTTTCTCATGGCTTCCTCGAATGAGCAATGGGGGGGGGGGGGCAGGGGGGCGATGATGCTCTCTTTAACACAAACACATAGACTCGCTCGCTTCTCCTTTCTTTTCTCTCTTTCTCTCTTCTCTTTATCTCTTCTCTCTCCTCTCTCTCTTCTCTCTCTCTCTCTCTTTCTCTCTCTCGTTTTTTCTTCTTTTTCTTTCTACTTTTACTTTTCTTTCTCTCTATTTGTCTTTCTTTCTCTCTCTTTCTCTCCCTCTCTCTCACGCACGCACACGCACACAAACACACACACACACATGTACGAATGTACGTTTTAGTCGATTCTTTTCCTTGTGCATCTGTATTTTCCTGAAACCTTATTTACTTTATTCCATATATCTTATTTCATTTCATCTTATTCCCCTTTATATTACACATTTGATTTCAATCTAATTTATTTCCGTATTTTTACTTTACCTATTCAATCTCACTTAAAAAAAAAAAAAAAAAAAAAAAAAAAAAAAAAAAAAAAAACACATATCAACAATACATTTTTCTCTATTCTAGCACAGCAGGATAAGCCCCCAACCCTTTCATTCACAGTCAACCCCCACTAACCGTAATTTCCCCGACACGAAATTAACAATAATAACACGAATTAAACCGATTTCACGCACGAAAATCCGAACTGCAAATGCCCGGCGTCGTAAATCCCCCCCAAATAATACGACTTGACTGAGACAAAACCGCTGCTGAGCAAAGATGATATCAGTTTTAAAAGCTCGAGAAAGAACAGAAGAAAAAGGAAAAAAAATCCAGTACGTTTTTTTTT
>NW_020869523.1:182320-184820 GCF_003789085.1 Penaeus vannamei | reverse complement strand
CTTTTACACGTATACTTGCACAAGTATTTACAATTGTACACGTACACATATACACTTATACATGTCCACTTACACATACATATGCACTTAAACTTCCACTCTTACACTCGAGAGTCACTTAACGAGCCTCCAGCGTCACGGCAATATGGGTCACGAAGATGCCCGAGCAGCGTCACGCGTCACGCCCCGTCACTCACTCGTTTCCACAAAAATGAATTGCGACGGCGACGGAAAACGGTACATCGAAGACGCCTTTGATGGAGCGGCGCCGTTGCGTGTTACTTTGTCATGCGGGTCCGGAGGTGGGGGGTGCATAGAAGGGGGGTGGCAGAGGAGGGTATGGGCACACTGACGGGGGAAGGGGGAAGGGGGCGAGATGTGCGTTTCTGGTCTTGTTTATAGTGTTCTCCTCCCCCCCCCCTCTCTCTCTCTTTATCTATCTATCTATCTATCTCCCTCTGTTTCCTTCTCCCTCCCTCCTTCCCTCACTCTCTATCAATCTATCTCAAACTCTATCTCCCTCTCTCCCTCCCCCTCCCAATCTCTCTATCTATCCATATCTCTGTCTCTATCTCTCTCCCCCTCTCCCTCTCCCTCTTCATCTTACTCTCCTCTATTCACCTCCTTCTCTCCCTCTCTTTATCCAATCCCGCCCTTTGTACTTCCTCCATCCTTACCCTCATAATCGCTCCGGCATTTTTAGCCGACAGAAACTCATAAATAATATTGAAAACAATGGCGGTGTGTAAGAATTGCAGTTTTTTATTATAAAGCAAAGAACGTCAACATTAGAGAGATTTAAAATGAGCTTTTAAAACGAGAAAGGAAAACTGTTTGGACTGATATAAAACGTTTTAACGATTTTAATGTGAATGTGTGTGTGTGTGTGTGTGTGTGTGTGTGTGTGTGTGTGTGTGTGTGTGTGTGTGTGTGTGTGTGTGTGTGTGTGTGTGTGTGGTGTATGTGTGTGTGTGTGTGTGTGTGTGTGTGTGTGTGTGTGTGTGTGTGTGTGTGTGTGTGTGTGTGTGTGTGTGTGTGTGTGTGTGTGTGTGTGTGTGTGTGTGTGTGTGTGTGTGTGTGGTGTGTGTGTGTGTGTGTGTGTGTGTGTGTGTGTGTGTGTGTGTGTGTGTGTGTGTGTGTGTGTGTGTGTGTGTGTGTGTGTGTGTGTGTGTGTGTGTGTGTGTGTGTGTGTGTGTGTGTGTGTGTGTGTGTGTGTCGTGTGTGTGTGTGTGTGTGTGTGTGTGTTGTGTGTGTGTGTGTGTGCATGTGTAAAGTAATGTGTACGTATACATACACGCGTATGCATATCACGACCTCTACAAACAAAAAAGGACGGATGAAACTAAGACACAAAGGAAAACAAAACAAAAAAGACAACAAAATCAACCCCAGAAAACTCAAAATATACTCAAACCGACACTGGGTAATAAACAAGGAAGCGGAAGCGACGAAGAAAAGCGAAGAAGCTGATCTCGAAGCACCCGTTTTCTATGCCAGGGGGGAGGGGGGGAGGGAGGGAGGGAGAGGGAAGGAGGGAGGAGAGGGGAAGAGGGAGGGAGAGGGAAGGAGGGAGGGATGGAGAGAGAGAGGGAGAGGGAGAGGGATGAAGGGGAGAGAGGGAGAGGGGATGAAGGGAGAGAGAGGGAGAGGGATGAAGGGAGAGAGAGGGAAGGAGGGAGGGATGGAGAGAGAGGGAGGGAGAGGGGGAGAGAGAGAGAGAGAGGAGTGCGAGTGAGGGAGGGAGGGAGGGAGACGAGACAGACAGAGAGAGAGAGAGAGAGAGAGAGAGAGAGAGAGAGAGAGAGAGAGAGAGAGTAGAGAGAGAGAGAGAGAGAGAGAGAGAGAGAGAGAGAGAGGGAGAGGGAGACAGACCAAGACGAGAGAAAGAGAATAGACCAGTTCTTGACTTAACTCGTCAGTACCACTATATATACCAACTAGCCCACAACTCACATCACCAGTCAATGATTCATCACGACAGCCATGACCATTTGGCTAAACTCGTCTTTCTGTACCGGATTGGTGCACCGGTACCCGGGCTGGCAACAGTGGGGGCGCAAAGGCAGACTGGGCGTGGGTAACCCCGAGGGCGTTGCGGGTTCCTGACCACGCCATTGCTGCCCTGTCAACTGGTCAGGGTCGCAGCGGAGTGACCCCGCCCTGCTACGGCGCCCGTAGCCCGGGCGCTGATCGAGTGCCAGTGGGCGGAGGTGAGGAGGAAGGGGGGCGAATGGGTGGTTTAAGGGGGAGTGAAGGTGGGGGGTCGATAGGGAAAAGGGGGTTGAGGAGGGGCGTGTGTTGGTGGGGGGGGAGGAGTGAGAGATTTGAGGGTGGGGGAAGGGGTGGGTGGGGGGGGTGCGAGGATAAGGGAGGGAGAGGGGGGGATGTGCGAGGATAAGGGGAGAGGGGGGGAACCGAGGCCGCGAACGGCAGTTATCATTCGTATCAAGAGCGTCTGGCGAACCGCCCTCCCCGACCCCGGCGGTTCACCCGATCCATC
>NW_020869523.1:169820-172320 GCF_003789085.1 Penaeus vannamei | reverse complement strand
CGCAATCGGTGATTGGTATGAACGGATAAGATGGGGGGAGAGAACGGGGGGGATAAGGGGGAGCGATAGAAAGTTCTGGGAGAGACTTGTGAGGGAGCGGACGAGAGCCGGTGAGTATAAGGAAGAGATCGAGAGAGAGAGAGGAGAGAGAAGAGAGAGAAGAGAGAGAGATAAGAGAGAGAGAGAGAGGAGAGAGAGAGAGAGAGAATTAAAACAATTATAAATGAATAAACACGTCAATACACAACAGACACAATCATAACCCAATAATAAACAAACAGAACCACAGAGACAAACAAACAAGGAATAAACAAATTAATACCCAAAAAATCGTCAATGGAACCACCACCACAAAAAAAACAACACACAAACAAATAAAGCATAAACCAAACACACCAATCAAAAAACACAAACCAACCAAACTCCACAAAACCAAAACACGATTTCTACCCCTGCGCCTCTTGAAACAAAACAAACAACACATAAAACAAACAAAACGCAGATCTAATCCCCACGCCACTTTTACATGAAAGTTCGGGTTACTTGAGTTCAGAAGACAAAAAGCCTTAGGAAGAGTCACCTAGCGGCCGGAGTCAAAGGCATTTCCGAGAAAGGTACTTGCCGCCTGTTCTTAGATAATACTGCTATGACTGTAACTTACTCACCGTTATCCATTAATATACTCGTGGTGGGTAGTGGCTGCTGAGCGCAGGACCACGAATTTCGGCATTCTCATCGTACGTGATCTTCATGCCTTTATCGAGTTTCTCGACTATAGTAAGATAATCGATTTTAGAAAAGGCTCGCGAGATAGAGATGCGCGGGGGTACAACGCAAGGTATGAACATTAGGAAGAGATAAGACGACGACGAGGGATAGCAGGAGGAGAGGATAGGTGAGAGGGAAAGTGGAGTAAGATGAGAGTGGAGGGGAACTCTTACCCATGATAGGCAGCTGTCGCATGAAGACTTTCGCCCGGCGCGTGATAGCATCGTATAGGACTATCCCTTCTACTGCTGTGACGTCTAATACACGTCGTGGTATTAGACGCATGGTGAAGACGACAATATTGTATCGAGTGGTATATGAGACGACGTCAACATCAGGCAGCATGGTTCACGTCGCTGTTGCTGTTTCCGTCTGCGCGTATGGTTATAAACCGGATCTGCTCGGTCTCACTCAACTAGTCGCTTGAGTGATGCATGTGGCCGCATCACAGGCCTCTATTATGGCCACTATCCGACGTATTCTTAACATGTAAGATAACTTAAACAGTAGCTAAGTGACACCGTCGTAGCTCATTCTCGGATCAATACATTATGAGCACTATACGATATGGATGCTATTCGCAGAGCTTTACTCTTCTGGTCGTCATAGCATACCATCTCGTTAACCGATAATGTAGAGATATGTCATTCGTGGTGTGTATGCTCAGCCGTCGGCATAACACTATACACCGTCATGCTGTTAAAACCTACATAGGCTGTGTGGCTGTTTGGCTATTGCACGTTGAAGCCCTCAGAGCTAAGCTGTAGGAACATCTTAAGCTGAACATACTCGAGTAGCGCATATCCCTCGTGACGCAGGTTCTACCGCATAATCGATATAATCTCTGAACGCGCGTCCTGTGCTGTCGAATCCAGTATACTACGGTAACCTACTTGAGTGGATAAGGAAAGGGAAAGAAGGGAGAGGAAGGGAAGGGAGAGGGGGTGGATGAGGGGAGGGAAGAGAGGGAGAGAAGGTAAAGAAGGAGGGAAGGGAAGGGGAAGAGGGAGAGGGAGAAGGAGGAAGGGAGTGGGATAGGAGGGAGAAAAAGGAAGGGAGGTAAAAAGGGGAGAGGAAGTGGGGGTGGAAGAGAGGGGAGAGGGATGTAAGGGGAAGGGGGAGAAAGAAAGACCGGGAGAGTGAGTGGATAGGGGAAGGGAAGAGAGGGGAGAGCGAGGGAAAGGGGAAGGGGGAGAGGAAGGAGGCGAGCAGGAGGAGGACAAGGTAATAATGAAAGGGTGGGCGTGGCTACGAGTCGGGTCTTTGGCTTCATATATTCTTTTGGTTTTATTTATTTACTTTTTTCATATGAGGTCCTTTGCTCCTGATTTTTATTTATTAATCTTATTTCTATTTCTTTTTGGGGCTGGTTTTTTTTCTTGGTTTCCTGTTTACGTTTCTTTTCTTCTTCCTTCTTTACATAATTGGATATATCCTTGTTTTATAGCAATAACCCTGTGTCTTTTCTCCTCCTCCTCCTCCTCTTCTTCTTCTTCCCCTCTTGTTGCTGCTCCTCGCCCAAACCTCTCCCTCTCCCTTTCCATCTCTTCCCTTCTCTCTATCTCCCTCTCTTCCCCTCCCTCCCTTTCTCCCTCTCTCTCTCATTCCCTCCTTCTCTTTCTCTCTCTCTCTCTTCTCTCTCCCCCCCTTCTCCTCTCTCTTTCTCTCTCTCTCTCTCTCTCTCTCTCTCTCTCTCTCTCTCTCTCTCTCTCTCTCTCTCTCTCTCTTCTCT
>NW_020869523.1:137320-167320 GCF_003789085.1 Penaeus vannamei | reverse complement strand
CACATCTCGTTATGTCAGTCGGAAAGCTGTTTTGTAACGAGAGACTTTTCTACTGCATTCTTTACCAAACTTGCCCAAATTAAATACCGGTTGTTGATACACAAACGACGCAGAATTAAATAAATTCAAACGAATTAAACTGAATTAGATACACGAGAAAACTCTATACATCGTAATCTGACGTCTCTCTGGGGATCATCATTTCAATACACAAAAACATTGCAGAAATTCTTTCCTTTTTTAAACAAAAGGACATAAATGTTTAGATCAAGAGTATTTATCTGTAACAGGAAAGTATAACCTTCAGAAAACACTCATTGGAAAGTTTTATGTTTTTTTTTTGTATTGATTCTTTTTTAATGTTCTTTTAGACATTGTCTTTCTTTTTCTTTAGGGGGTCCATAACCCTCCCCCGTCCCCCTCTCCCCCGTTTCTTGTATTTTTCTCGAAATTCTACTCCGTGTATTGCTTTAATCTTAGACATAATTTCCTTCGCTTTGCTTTATTTTGTATCTAGTTTTGAAAACAATGTATTTGTTTTAGAACTATTTTCATTTTTTCTTTAGATATCTTGATTTGAAATTTCCACTCACGTCATATCTTGCAGTGCGTTTGAGAGAATGTTTACATCTTTCTTTGTACAAGGGTAAAATGAACGGATGAAAGCCAGACAAAGCAACAACAACAGCACAACGACACAAGCAGAGAGAGATGATAAAGGGAAAGGCGAACAAAAATCAAATCAAATAATGATAATGATAATAAGACTACACAATAAAAAACACATTAAACGAGAACAAAGGAGAATAGCGCAGTTAAAGCAAGACAAAAGGAAGGCGAATAAAAAACAAACAAAATAAAACGAAAAGAAAACGAATAAAAATAACCGGGCAAAAGAACACGAAAAACAACAATAAAAAAGACCAGTCAAAAGACAACGAATAAGAAGTACCAGACAAAAGTAAGCAAAAAAACGAATACTAGGCAAAAAAAAAAAAACGAATTACTAGGCAAAAACGAAAAAAAACGAATACTAGGCAAAAGAAAAGGGAAAAAAAATACTAGGCAAAAGAAAACGAAACAAAACGAATACTAAACAGAAAACGAAAAATAAACGAATAAAACCGACCAGACAAAAGAAAGCGAGAAGAGACCGGACACAAAGCGAGAAGACCGACGAGACCTCGGCAAAGCAAGGGCCAAGGCAACCCGCAGTGACGTATGATACAATAAAGTCATTCCCTCGGGCACTGAACCTAGGCCTATTCAAATCACCCCCAAGTTCCTGATCAGCTAGGCCTACACCCACCCACGCCTTCGGTTACTTACTTGATTTAGTTCACGTTAAGTTCCTTGTGTTTTATTATCTGTGTGGCTTGTAGTTAATCCAGCTGAGTTGAGCAATAAAAATAAAACTTAATTCCAGTTAATTACTTGAAAAAATGGCGAGGTTATTACCGGAAGTGGACTGCCTTTTAAATACAAATGGGAAGCTTGTGAGAATGAATATTTTATCCCTAAATAGAGTAGATATCATCGGTAAAAAAGGCTAATGCTTACGGAAGCCATACAGGTTGTCAGGTCTGAGTCAGGTGTCTCAATATTTGCTCAGGTCATCGGAGGTTACACTCTCTGCAGCTCCTCCCCCTCCCTCTTATCCTACTCCCCCCCATGCCCCTCCCCTCCGGCAACAGGTCTCTCACGCGAACAGAATGCGCACTGAACGCTCCTTCATTAAGTAAAAAGAAAGAAAAAAAAAAAAAAAAAATAGTTGGCCATGAAAACGGCGATTCCCGGAGTCACGTCGGAGGTCGGACGTGTCTCCGCCCCGGACGAACGCCGGGCGACCGTCGCTTGTTTTCCTCGGCCGTCGCTGCGTCCGCCATTTTTCGCTCAGTTTCGCTTTGCTTTTGTTTTGTTTTGTGTCCTAGCAGTTCGGATCGCCGACGAGCCCGAACGCGCCGGCAACCTTGTGTTCCCGACCAATGACCGACCAACCGGGCCGCAAAAAAGGAAAAAAATAAAACGCTCGCGTCGTGACCTCTGACCTCTCTCTCTCTTTCTCCCTCCTCCTCTTCCTTTTCCTCCTTCTTCACTCCTCCCCTTCCTCCCGCAACCCCCTCTACCTGCTATTCCTACTCATCTTCCTTACTCCCTCTCTAATTTCTTCTTCATCTTCTCCTTCTCTTTTCTCTCTTTTCTTTTTTTTCTTCTCCTTCTTCTTCCTCTTCTTCTTCTTTTCCTTATTTCCTTCTTTCTCCTTCTTCTTTTCCTTATTTCTTTCTTTCTTTCTTCTTCTCCTTCTCCTCCTTCCCCCTCAGGCTCGCCAACGACGATCACGCTCGCCCTAGGAAGTATATCGGATAAATGGCTCTCGCGTCGGAGATTTTCGTATATACTTTTATTGCGGAGAGGAAGAAGAGGGAGGAGAAGATAAGGAGTAAGAAGGAAGGAAGGAGAGGAGGAAGAAGAGGAAGAAAGGGAGGAAGAAGGAGAGGAGGAGGGAAGAGAGAGGCGGTGGAACAGCAAGAAAGAAAATAAAGTAGATGAGAAAGGTGATGAAAAAAAGAAAGAGGGAAATGGGAAGAAAATAGGTGAAACGGGGGAAAGAAAATTAAAGGAAAAAAAACAAGGAAAGGGTGGCAAAGAAAGGGAAAGAGAAAAAAAAAACATAACACGGGTTATCAACGAGTACTTTCTTCGCAAAAGACCATTTATTGCTCTAAGAATGCCCCTGCAGCCGAATGGGGAGGAAATGCATACAACAACAATTCCCGACGTTTCAACACACCATCCGAAGTGGGAAGGAATGCATACAACAACCACCAGCCGTTGCAACACACCATCTGAAGTGATAATAAATGCACACAACAACCGCCAGCCGTTGCAACATACCATCCCAAGTGGGAAGGAATGCATACAACAACCCCCGTCGCCTTACCCCCATCCCAAGCACGAGGAAATACATACAACAACAACAACAACCGCCCGCAGTTGCCTTTCCTCTCGCCGCAGCGCAATTACCGACGAGCACGCACCGCCAGACAGCAACCAACCCCGCCCACGAGGAGGGAACCGCCATCACCCGCCGCGCTTCGAAATGCCGCGCAGCCAGTGATCAGGCTAACAGAGGGAATCGGGAGTCTTGCAGGTTTGTCTGTGCAACAATTATCCGTATCCTTTGAGAGTTATCCTGCTTGCAACGAGGTCCGGGCGAGCGTGAAGAAAGCAAGGAAGCGCGCGGCCCCAACATCTGCTGCTCGCGCCTGGATAAAAATAAAACGAAAAATAGGAAAAAAATGAATTGATTTTTTCGTCTGCTGGGAAGTTCGTTTTCACACTTGAGAGTACCAGAGATCTGTCTGTCGGTTTAAATATCTCTCTATCTATCTATCCATCTATTTATCTATCTATCTATTTATCTATCTCTTTATCTCTCTGTCTATCTATCTATCTATCTATCATCTATTTATCTATCTCTTTATCTATCTGTCTATCTATTTATCTATCTATCTATCTATCTATCTATCTATCTATCTATCTATCTATCTATCTATCTATCTATCTATCCTACCTCCCTCTAAATTTCCCTACCTACCTACTTATACACCTATCCATATCTATATCTATTTATATATATGTTCTTTTGTATATACCCACAGTATATAGATATATTCATTTATTTTTCAAACTGCAAAAGGGAATATGTTTCGCTATAAGTAGAGAAAGAAAAACATGCAGAATCTCAAATTGTCTATAAATATCTCCTAAATACTAATGCCATGATACTAGCAACATGAATACTGAATATAATAATAACCGTATCAGTAAAAAGTTACAACAATAATAATAATATACAATGAAAAATAATAGCAATAATAATAACAATAACAATAATAATAATAACGATAATAATATACAGTAATAGTAGTAGTAGTAGTAGTAGTAGTAGTAATAGTAGGAGTAGTAGCAGCAGTAGTAGTAGATGTAGCGGTAGTAGTAATAGTAGTAATGATAATGGTAATGATAGCGATAATGATGTTAATAATAATGATAATGATAATAATAATAATAATAATAATAATAATAACATATATCATAACAAGCATAACATGAACAATATCAATCCTGAAGTTCATCCTTGTGTTGTACCGAAACGACCGGAATGCGGTAAAAGCGCCGTTTCTTTTCGCCCGTCTCTCTCCGTCTAAACTTACAAAAGACGAGATACTTACGAACATTTACTCATTACTTACAAACATTTACTCATTTATTCATTACTAACAAACATTTATTCATTACTTACAAACATTACATTTTATTGCGCATTTATGCATTACTCACAAACATTTACTCATTATTACAAACATTGCGCATTACTCAAACATTTACTCATTACTTAAACATTATTACTTACAAACATTTACTGATTACTTACAAACATTTACTCATTACTTACAAACATTAAATCATTACTTACAAACATTTCCTCATTTCGACTTTGCTTCCTTACGTACGTCTACCCTCCGGCTCTGTACGTCAAAACGGACGAATAGACATGATCACTTCAGTCAACCACCTTTCATTTATGACCTAACTGGCAGCATGCAATCATGACGATGACTGATGCCAAACCGCAGCATACTCAGTGCATGATGCTGAAACGCTCGGTGCCAAATCATCCGTGGATTCTGATTGGCCAATAAGGGCTTCATTACGGGTTTAGGTCTTTCAGGATCGATGAGCTATGATGAGGCAATTACTGAAGTGAATGGAAAATAAACTTCGGTTATTGAGGCTAATGGCGGGAGTAAATGAAAAATAACGAATCACACCAATGGTTGATAACGGAGGAATCGAGACAAAAGAATGGGCATCTATGACGTAACAACAGAGGCGAAAGAAAGGGTGACGTCATCAAAGCTTTTCAATATTGGTCAAAATATATGACGTAGTATAACAGGAAAAACATAAACAAAGACAATATTATTATTCTTTCTTTTTTGTTCGTGACCGCATCTCGTGCATTAGCTTATTGGCTTTATAAATTGCAGCGACTCCTCCTCTATAATTTGTTATTGATAAACTAATGGCTTGAATGATCGTGTGTGTGTGTGTGTGTGTGTGTGTGTGTGTGTGTGTGTGTGTGTGTGTGTGTGTGTGTGTGTGTGTGTGTGTGTGTGTGTGTGTGTGTGTGTGTGTGTGGTGTGTGTGAGAGAGAGAGAGAGAGAGAGAGAGAGAGAGAGAGAGAGAGAGAGAGAGAGAGAGAGAAGAGAGAGAGAGAGAAGAGAGAGAGAGGAGAGAGAAGAGGAGAGGGAGAGAGAGGGAGAGGAGAGAGAGAGAGAGAGAGAGAGAGAGAGAGAGAGAGAGAGAGAGAGAGAGAGAGAGAGAGAGAGAAGAGAGAGGAGAGAGAGAGAGAGAGAGAGAGAGAAGAAAGAAAGAAAGAAAGAAAGAAAGAAAGAAAGAAAGAAAGAAAGAAAGAGAGGGTAAAAGATAAAAGATAAAGATTCAAGGCAAACCAGACAAACACAAAGTGAACTAAACTTAAATAAAAGAAAGAATGCGAATTAGGCACAACCCCCCTCCCCCCTCCCCCGCCCCATCGTCTGGCGTCTCACAAAGGTACACCACGCCCCCCCCTCCTTCTCTGCCCCAAAGGAGGAGAAGGAGGAGGAGCAGTAAGGGAAGGGTGGGGAGGAGGAGAGGAGGAGGAGGAGGAGGAGGAGGAGGAGGAGGAGGAGGAGGAGGAGGAGGAGGAGGAGGAGGAGAGGAGGAGAGGAGGAGGAGGAGAGGAGGAGGAGGAGGAGAAGAAGAAGGAGGAGGAGGAGGAGGAGAGGTAGGAGAAGAGCAGGAGGAGGGGGAAGAGGAGAGGAGAGGAGGGAGGAGGAGGCAATAGGAGTAGGAGGAGGAGAAGGTGGAGGAGATAAGGAAGGAGGAAAATGAAGAGAGAAAAGGGGAGATGAGTAATATTATGAGATGAAAGCGAGAGGGAAGAGTAAGAGATAAAGAAGGAATGGTTCGCGGAAAAAAATGGATGGAAATGATTCTTAGAAAATAAAAAGACAGAGAAAAGTTTAAAACCTCCAGCAAAAAAGCAGAAAATAATAATAATAATAATAATTATAATAATAATAAATAAATAACCATGAAAATTACCCCCCCCCCCCATGAGTGAAAACAATAACACGAACAACAACACATACAAACAAACAACCCAAAAAAGCACAAACAATCCCACGAATCGAATAAACACGAAACGAAGAAAGAGAAAGACAACCCCAAGAAAAAAAAAAAATTAAAGGAAAGCCCAGCCTCCCGCAGCTGACCTCCCTCCCTCGCGCCCACCCTTCGCCTCACCTCCCTGGCTTCATTCCACTCGCCTCATCCCGGACAAAGAGCGAACGCCGCTTCCTCCTCGTCGATAGGGGCGAAAATCCTCTTGTTTTCGGGCTGTGAATCACCTTAATCGACTGCGTGCGGGAGAGGAGTATCTCATCCGGCGTGTGTTTGAGTTCCCTCCATTATGTGGTGTTTGGGGGGGGGGAGGAGGAGGAGGAGGAGGAGGAGGAGAGGAGGAGGAGGAGGAGGAGGAGGAGGAGGAAGGAGGAGGAAGAAAGGAAGAAAGAGGAGAGGGAGTTTGAGGGGTGACGGAGAGGTGGGAGGGATGGGGGAAGGAAAAGGGGGGAAAGGGAAGAAGGTAGGAGGAGGGAGAAAAGGTGAGAAAGGAAAGGAGGGATTTTTTTTTTTTTTTTTTTTTTTTTGAGAGAGAGAGAGAAAGTGATAGGGTGGGAGGGATATAAGAAGAAAATGGCGGAAAGGAAAGGAGGGGGAGGGAAGGGAGTAGGGAAGGAGGATGAGGTAAAGGGAGAGGAAGGGGGAAGGGGGGGTAAAAAAAGAGGGGGAGGGAGGGGGCTTAAGGAAAGAGGGAGGAAGGGAGGGAGGAGAGAAGGGGGAACAGAGGTATGAAGAGAGAGGAGAGGGAAACAGGGAGAAAAAAGAGAGAAAGAGAGAGTAGAGAGAGGATGACGAGTAACGGGTAAGAGGAAAAAGATAAAAAAGAAGCAGAAGAAGAAGTAGAAGAAAAAGATGAAGCAGAAGAAAAAGAAGAAATGAATGAGGAAGCAATAGAAAGACAAGAAGAGAGTGAAGGAAAAAAAGATGGTGAGACGTGGAGGAGGGAGGGCGAGGGAGGTAGGGGGGGGGGGGTATGATAGGATTCAGGGATGGAATCTGATACTACGGAAGACGTGATTACAGACAATGGATTGGGTATCAGGATTTGGATATATGGGAAGCGATGAGGATTATCTGTTTACTCATCTCCTGTGCTCGTAAAGGTAGGTGCGCTCGCACACCCATCCACGCTGATATGCATTTGCCTTTCAACACACACACACACACACACACACACACACACACACACACACACACACACACACACACACACACACACACACACACACACAACGCACACACACACACTACACACCACATACTACACACTACACACACAACACACACACACACACACACACAACACACACACACACACAACCACACACACACACACACACACATCACACACACACCCCCCTACATACACAGAAACCTCCTCCCCTTCCCCCTGCCGCCAAATACACACTCAACCCCTACGAACGAAGGACTAATTACAAAACGGTGATAATTATGTGGGAAAGACGAGGAGGACAAGACACAAAGACAAAAAGAAACAAAATTTACTCAAGGTTGTTTATCTGCTGGATTATGCAAGAAAACGCGCTAATGCTTTATACACAAACATTGGGATACAGAAAGAAAGTTGCAGGAGAGGTGTTGGAGAATGAAGAGGAGCGAGCAGGAGGAGAAGAAGGAGGAAGAGGAGGAGGAGGAAGAGGAAGAGGAGGAGGAGGAAGGAGAAAGGAGGAGAAGAATGAGGAAGAGGAGTAGAGAAAGAAAAAGAAAGAGGAGGAAGAGGAGGAGAAGGACGAGTAGTAATAGGAGAGAAAAATAAAGAAAGAGGGGGGAGAGAAAGAAGAGGAGAGAAAAGGATGATGATGATGAGGAGGAGGAGGAGAAGAAAGAAGAGAAGAGGAGAAGGAGAGAATGAAAAAGAAAGAGGGGGAAGAGAAAGAGGAGGAGGAGGAGGAAAAATGGAAGAGGAACTAGAAGAGGAAGAAGAAATACCAGTATGCGTAAAAAAGTGAAAAAAGAACTGCTTTTGTATAAATATGCATTTTTCCAGTTCTTTTCCAGATTATCTTCGTAACATGTTTACATTCTTCTTTCAACAGCGCATTTTATCCTTTTTGGTCATGGAATGTTTACCTTTTTTAAACAGGTTTTGTTCATGTTCCATTTTAATGTTTACTCTTCCTCGTTCTTCCAGTCTCTGTGTATTGCTTAAAAGAAAGAAAAAAGTACAAGAAAGTAAAATGAAAAAGAAAAAAAAAAAAAAAAAAAAAAAATATATATATATATATATATATATATATGTTTGTGTGTGTGTGTGTGTGTGTGTGTGTGTGTGTGTGTGTGTGTGTGTGTGTGTGTGTGTGTGTGTGTGTGTGTGTGTGTGCGTGCGTGTGCGTATGCGGATGTATGTACGTATGTATGTATGTATGTATGTATGTATGTATGTATGTATGTATGTATGTATGTATGTATGTATGTATGTATGTATGTATGCGTATGTGTATGTAAATGTGTGTAAGAATTTGAGTAGTGGTAGAAGCAGTGTGCGCGCGTGTGTGTATACATATATGTATATATATTTATATATTCATACATATACACACATATACACACACACACAATACTTCTACCACTCCTAAAATTCTTAAAAAAAAAACTGTAAGGCTATTTCACTCTCATTATTTGCTTCTTTTCCCTATCAATTATCACATTTTTACACGCACACGTTTACGCTTGAGACTCCCAACGAAATAGTTATGCATCTATTCTTTCCCTCCCTTCTGTGAATGTTTAAACCGTGTTGTAGTTGAACAGTGTCATCCTGTGTGTTGGTTTAACCTCAAGCTGGATACTGAACAAAGCAAAACGTAAGTCACTATCTAAATTCTTTAAGAAAAAGTGGGAGGAGGAAAAGACAAGAAAAGAAGAAAAGAAAAGAAAAAGGTAAATTTCTGCGTAGCTGAATGTGTCGTTTCTGTTCCTGATTTTATTAGGTGACATCTTTTTCCTTCGTTATGATTCCGAGATTAAGATCTATTATCACTATTATCAAAACTTAATTGTTATAATGTACTGGGAGTATGTCAAGGATTCATTTTAACCTTCCTATTTTTCTTTCTTCTTTTTTCTCTCTTTTCTCTTCTTTCTTTGTCTTTGTCTTTGTCTTCTCTTCTCTTCTCTTCTCTTCTCTTCTCTTTCTCTCTCTCTCTCTCTCTCTTCTTGGTACGGTAAACAGTATTCATTCATTCACACATTTCTCCTAAGTAAATATTTCTTCCCATATTTGGTTACGAATCTGCTTCTTGCTTATTCACGACAAGAAAAAATGCAAAGTTTGTCATGCCTTGTCTACCTTTGCAAGTACATCTGTTGCAACTTAATATGGGCGTAAATCATTATCCTAATATTTTCCCATGTATCATTTTTTCTTTTCTTTTCATTATTGATGCTGTGCATGCCGAATCGTCCTTGAATTCGTCAATCTAACATTTTCCAACAACGCATGAATATTGTCATTTTGAAACAATCTAACGGCTTCGATCTCTTTAAGAAACAACAAAGTGATCTTCTGCGATGGAAAAGGCGAACATGCAACAATATATTCCCGATTGTGTGTGTGCGCGTGTGTGCATGTGGGGGAAACTGCAATAAATATATCAGGATCAATATCATGAATATTCATCATTATCATCATCAACACTGCCGTTACTATTGTGCTGTTGTGTATACTTATTACCATTAGCTTTCATTGTATCGTCCACTTTTTGTCGACGAGAAAGTGAACATTGGACGACAAGAAAGTAAACACTGGATAAGAAAGTGAACACTGGACAAGAAAGTAAACACTGTACAAGAAAGTGAACACTTGACTAGAAAGTGAACACTGGAGAAGAAAGTAAACAACAAGAAAGTAACACTGGACAAGAAAGTGAACACTGACAAGAAAGTGAACACTGGGCAAGAAAGTAACACTGGACAAGAAAGTGAACACTTGACAAGAAAGTGAACACTGACAAGAAAGTGAACACTGGACAAGAAAGTGAAACAAGAAAGTAAACACTGACAAGAAAGTAAACTTGCCAAGAAAGTGAACACTGGACAAGAAAGTGAACACTGGACGACAAGAAAGTGAACACTGGACGACAATGAATATAATTAACAAAAAAAGTGTTTGAAGTGGAAATTTCTCAAAGCGTAACATTTCACGGTGAAAGTCCTAAACTCAACATTGAATCCCGGAAGTAAACAATGGACGGATATGTGCGTTTACATACAGTACTATGGGTCTCATTTTCCTTCTCTCCTCCCCTTTTCTCTCTCTCCTCTCTCCTCTTTTCTCTCCATTCCCTATTCTCTACTCACTTCTCTTCCTAATCTTCTTTTCCCTTTCCCCTCTCTCGTCACTCACCTGTCTCCTGTGCATGTCTTCTCTCTTCTATCTTGTCTCTATTCTACTCCCTCTTCTCTCCTCTCCAAGACGAAGTAAAAGTACCTGTATCTGCTAAACCCGCCGATGACGTAATCAAAAATTCGCAAAAAAAAAGAAAAGGAAAAAATATGTTGGAAATCATTAAACTGCGGTCACGGATCTCGCCGAGTCCGTGTGTTAACCTTGTGGAAGAAAATGAGGGAGGGTGATAAAAGGTGAAGAGGTAAGGAGAGAAGGGAGTGAAAAAGCGATAAAGAGTGGGAGGAAGGGAGGGAAGACGGAAGGAAGGAAGGAAGGAAAAGAGGAAGGAAGGGAGGAAGGAAGAGAGGGAGATGGAGGGAAAGTGCTGGACAGAGAGAACGACAGGAAGGAAGGGAATGGGAGGGAGGAAGGAGGGAGATAGGGATGCTAGGAGGGAGTGAGGGAGTGAGGGACATAGAGAGAGGGACAGGAAGACTAAAGAACTTAACAAAACAAAATAATATAACACAATAAAACGCATTTAGCGAATAAAAGACGGCGAGGCGAGAAGAGGAAGGGAGAACGTGAGAGGAAAAGAAGAAAAATGAAACGGTGTTATTTCGTGGCTGAGTCATGCAGCATGGCCATTGGCTGCACAACACTCGGAGCTCGGAGCCAGGGACCTCTTTACGATGCGCCCGCCCGGGAGGCAGCGCGGGGGGGGGGGGCGGAGAAAGATACATTCAATATAGACACGGGTTTACTGCATGTACACAAATAAACACACACCCACACACAGATACACGCGCGCGCACACACACACACGCACACACACACACACAGACACACACACACACACACACACACACACACACACACACACTCACATACACTTACACTTACACACACACACACGTGAGAATATATAAAAATCCAGACCCACAACGGAAGACCTAATCAGAGATCTCCACTTAAGAATAAGATAAGAAATAAGGAAAAAAAAATAGAATAAAGACCCAACCCACACAAAAAAAAATCCCAAAGGGTAAGATGCACGGTGGGAAACAGAGAGGAAAATGGAGAGGAAAGCATGCAGAGATAATGCGCTAATGACGTAATGAGTCCGAAATTGCATGACAGCGTTTGGCGAAATTGGTGGCTGCCTTTTCTGTGATTTCCGCTAAACAGAGCAGGAGGTGGACCTCTTCGCCGGGGAGGAAGGTGACTGGGTTTTGTTTTTTAACTTTGGCACGTTTATTGAGACCAAAATTACATCTTAGACTTTTTCCGACTTGTTTATTGAGACCAAATTTACATTTCCTTTGACTCTGACACGTTTATCGTTTATCGAGACCAAAAATACATCTTTAACTTTGATTTATTGAGACAAAAATCACATTTCCTTCAACGTTGGCACGTTTATTGAGACCAAAATTACATCTCAAAGGGATGAGGAAGCTTAGGTCATCCTCGCCCCTAAGGAGGAGGTGAAGCTTTATACGTAGGCGTCTGTTTGTTTAATCTGGTTGTTTGGTTGATCTGCGAATGGTGGGAACTAAGGCTGTGTTTGGCGTTTGTTTCTTATTCCTCTTTCTCTTTTCTTCTTTCATTTTCTTTCATCTCTTTCTCCTTTCTACCTCCTTTTCTGTATTTTTTCATTTCCTTTCATTCTCCCTTCTCCTTCTCCCTCTCCCTCTCCATTTCCTTTCATTCTTTTTCTCCTTCTCCCTCTTTTCATTTTCTTTTATTTCTCTTTCTCCATTTCTTCTTTCCCTCATCCTCTTCTCTCTCTCTTTCTTTTTTCTTTTTTCTTCCTTCCCTTCCTTCGATCCATACTCACCCTCCTAATACAAACAAACCAACCTACAGTCCAGCACAAGCTACAGACACAACACCCCGCGTCACAGATGCTGCCTCGAACACAAAATCACCCTCTGAAAAAATGTTCGAAATCGCTCGCGCTCTCTCTCTCTCTCCTCTCTTTCTCTTTCCTCTCACTCCCCCTCCCTCTTTCTCACTCTCTCACTCCCCCTCCTCTCTCCTCCTCTCTCTCTCTTCCCTCCCTCTCCTCTCCTCTCCTCCCTCCCTCTCCTCTCCTCTCCTCTCTCTCTCTCTCTCTCTCTCTCTCTCTCTCTCTCTCTCTCTCTCTCTCTCTCTCTCAGCATCCCGACCTCGGCTTCGGCTCCATAAAATCCTCGTCACTTCGCTGTTCCCCAGTGTCACAATGCCATTCCCAGAACGCCGAAGTATAATGATTACAGACACTCGGACACCAATCATTAAGTTCCTGTACAGTTACTAGCTCGTTCTCTTTTGTTGGTAGTGAGGGAGGAAAAGGAGGAAAAAGAGGGAGAGGAAAGGGAGGGAGGGAGGGAGGGGAGATAATAGGAAGTAGGAGAGAGAGAGGAGGGAAGGACTGAAGAGGACAGACAGACAGACAGACATAGAGAGAGAGAGAGAGACCGACGAACAGACAGACATCCAGACCGAGAGAACAAGATGCACAGACACTGATCAGCTGACCCTCACTAAACAAAAGAATAGTACACCGAGACGAAAGAAAGCAGAAAGGAAAAAAAAAAACCAGATGACTCATCTCATTCTGACCACAGCAAGTTGGCATACCATCAGTCTCGCCAGCACTCTGTCATCGCAACCGGTACTAGGGGCCTATTACTTCCCACTTAAACCCATCGTGAAGTACCTCTAACTGTCTTTTTCTCCGGATATTTTGCAACGCTTACCCCTATATACAGGAAAATTACACGACTGCACCGAACCAGTCTTAATGTTCCTTGGTCACTGGGTTGACACGGCACGCCTCCATATGGCGGAGCGCTGCGGGCCAAACTCATTTTATAACGGTGAATTAATGATCGCAGGAACAGTATTTTTTATGTACAAGGGACGACAAACTACTGACTGACTGAACTACTTAGCTAAACTAACATAGAAAACGAGAGAAAAAAGTTCTGACGAAAACAAGAATAAAGAAAAGGGTTAAATT
Source organism: Penaeus vannamei (assembly GCF_003789085.1). NCBI lineage: Eukaryota > Metazoa > Arthropoda > Malacostraca > Decapoda > Penaeidae > Penaeus > Penaeus vannamei. Next base: position 153,731 of record NW_020869523.1, on the reverse strand, counting down.
CTTTCTCTTCGTAGAGAAGAAAAAATGGATATATCAAAATATTTTTAAAAATAGATAATAAAAACATATTTCGACACCAGCGGTTACAAACAGCACGAGAGGCTCGCATTTCATTTTTGTTATCATCATTTCGCAAATTCTGACGTGGAAGCGAGTGCATATTTCCCCTCCCAGGACGCATTCGTTTCTTCGCGTCTATTAGATCGTGACGCGGAAATGACGACGGACTAAATTCAGAGGAAAAGTGAATGGTTTCTTTGCCAATGGCGGCCAAATCTCCCTTTCTAATTACGACTAAGGATTTTTTTCTTTCTCAAGACGAAATATCCATCTGGGCCAAAGTGGACTTAAAGAAAAAAAAGAAAAAAAATAGTAAGGAAGGAAGGAAGAGAGAAAGAAAAAGAAAGAAAAAAGAAAAAAAAAAAAAAGGCAAAATGGAGTCATGCGCGATTACGTATCCCGCAAAAATGGCAAGACTTCTGTGGGATGTAAACTTCTGCTGAGGTTCTGAGACTGGTGGAATTAGTCAATCAGCTGTTTACGACCTGCACTCTATCGTTAAAAAAAGACTTATTGGTACGATGTTCGATTGACATATTGTAATTACCATCGCCTTTATCACTGTCACTATATAAACCCTATTTTTCAAAACATATAAAAAAAAATCCAAATACCAAAATAAAATCTCCCCCCCCCAAAAAAAAAAAAAAAAAAAATCTATCATACTTTATGCGCTTTCTCCTTACCATAGACGAAACAAACCAACTCTTCAAACGCAAAAATAAACCAAAGACATACAATGGAATTGCATGCAAAGGGGCGCAGCGAAGAAACACGGGAATGACAACACAACAAAGGACTTCCAGGCGTGACCGATGCAGCGAGGACGCCACTGACTGTGCAAGGAGTCTGTCGCACCTCAGACAAACAAAACCCGACCTTTTCTTATTTTGTTAGTGTTCTTAAATTGGCGTTGGTGTGCTTGTGGTTTGGTTTGACCTTTTTATTTTTAGGTTTCTTGAGGCTAGTTTGGGTGACCTTTAAAGGTTATTGTCCTTACTGGTATGGTTGATTTTTTTAGGGTTGCTGACCACCCTAAGCTTTAGATGACCTTTAAGGGTTTGAGTTATAGTTAGCTAACGTTTCTAAAAAAAACTACGTGACCATTTTTTTTTTTTTTTTTGGGGGGGGTGAAGTGACCTTCCGTGGATTTAAATTGGCCTTCGTGAGACTGATCCGCAAGTTTGTTGAGCGCCTTAGACTTCATAAACCTTCTGCTGGGTTGTTGACCTTCCTTGGCTTGAGCTGACCTTCCTAACGGCGTTGTTCTTCTCAACATTTGCAACGATACCAGCCAGCACCTGAGGGATGGTGACAGCATGATACCCTGTGTTCCCTCACCACACATCCCCTAACCCCACCCACATTCCTTTTTCTACTCTATCACCCACACTCCTCTATCTCTAATTATCTACTCTATCTCCACCCACCCCTAACCCGCCCATTTCCTTCCTACATGCCCTCCCCCCCCCCAACCCCCTGCTCCTATATCCCTTTTCCCCTACCTCCCTCCCCCTCTCCACCCTTTTTCCTCTCCCATTCTCCTTCCATCTATCTCCCATCTTCAGCAACCTCCCTCGTCCTCCTCCACCCACCTACACCATCCTCCGCCGATCCTTCTGCTATCCTTCCTCCACCTTCCACCCTCCACTCAACTCCCTCCACCCACCTTCCTTTCCCCTTCCACCGTGATACATCAGCCACTCTTCATCCACCTTCCGCTCGGTCATTTCAGACACCCATCTACCCATCCACTCAACCTTCACCCTCTGCCTTCCACCACCCAACCCCCACCACCTAATCCAACCCACCGTCAACTCCACCACCCAATCTAACCCACACTCTACCCCCCACCACCCAATCCGAACCACCCTCTACCCCCCCCCCCCCCACTCAACCCTCAACCGACCCGACCCGAAGAGAGGCTGTGAGTCTGTAGCCCGAGAGAGTCTCATGGCGCGGGTTTGAGCCTTGAACCCCGCTTTGAACCCTCTTTACCTTCGCGTGAAAGCCCAGCAATTACTCCCCACCCCACCCCCTTTCCCCAGCCCCACATCCCCCACCTCGTCATAATAACGCTGATCCCTACTACACAGAGGTCAAAGGAGGTCAAAAGGAGGCCGCTGACATTTAGCTCCACCCTCTCCCCTCCCCCCCCCCCCTCGTGAAGTTAAACGGCGAGCACAACCCAAAACTCAAAATGGCTTCGCTCAAGAAATGAGGGGGAAAAAATGAGGTGGGAGGGGGGGGGGGTAGGGATGGAGGGGGCCGGGGGGGGGGGTGCACAATGACAATACAGTCTCTTGGCATTCATAAAGTCACGCTCCTTGATGCCGGCACCTTAACCCTGCCTGGCACGCACTCTTTTTCCTGTGGCACCCATTCGTATTGTCTTTTTCCTTTTCTTTTCTTTCTCTCTTTTCCTTCTTTTCCAGTTTGTTTTATTTTTCTTATCCATATTCTAATATATTTTCTTTTTCTTTCCACTTTCCATCCTTTTTTTCCTTTCTTTCTTTCTTTCTTTTACTTTTTAATTTTCATCTTTTCCAGCTTTTTCTCTCTTATTATGCTTTTTTTTCTTCTTTTCTTGTATATATCTACTACTTTCTACCATTACTTTATCTTCTGTACATCCTTTTCCACTTCTTCACCTTTTCCATTTATTTTTCTCCCTTGCAACATTTTTCCTTTCTCCCCTTCTCCCTCTACGCCGTTTTCTGATTTTCCCCTTCTCCCTTTGTCTATATCTTCCTTCTTCATTTTCCCTTTCTCCCCTTCTCTCCCTACGCCATTTTGGTTTTTTTCAGTTCTCCCATTCTCTATATCCTTTTCATTGTTTCTATGATCTGCCCTTTTGTTGCTTATCCACCCCGCCTCTATCGTCTGCTTTCACTCATGCCCACCATTTCTTTCATCCACATCCTTCTGCCTCCACCAACGTCCATTTTCCTCTTCCATATTTCTCCACTCTTAACTCTACTTTCCACAATCCTTCACTTTGCTCTCGTCTCTTCCACTTTCTCTTCACTTTTGCTCCTACCTTTTCACCTCTCCCTTCCACATTACCTTATCTCCATATCCACCTCCACCCATGCCCGCCCACCTCCTCTCCCTTCCACACTCCCATATCTCCACCTCCACCCGTGCTCATTACCTCTCCCTTCCATTTTCCTTCCCTTCCTCTTCTACCTCCACCTCTCACTCATGGCCACTCATCTCTCCCTTCCCCTTTCCCTCCTCTCCTCTTCCACTTCTCCCATCCATATTACTCCATTTCCACGGACTAATCCCTCCTTTCCACCTCCACCTCCGCCCATACCCACTTGCCACTCCCCCCCCCCCAACAACCTCCTGCACCTGCACTTCCACTCAGCGCTCCCCGGGTCACCTCCCCCTCCCCCCCTCGCCTCACCTTCCCCGGGAAAAACTAAACAGGGTCCCGAGTTTCTCTTCCTTTTTGTTTCCTGCGTTTCACTTGAGCTTTCTTCGGCCGGCACGCGAGCACCTGTGGGCGTGGGCGGAGGAGGGAGGGGCGGAGCGAAAGGCGTGGTGGCCAGAGAAGAAGTCTAAGCCACGCCCCTGTTGCAGGTCACTCGACTAGACTGCCGTTGCTCTCTGCCGAGTCATTGCGATTTTTGTTATGATTTTCAGACTTGAATCTTGTCACGTTTCATAAGGAAAGTAAATAGTGCATGAAGTACACACGGTGGAGGAAAATGACGATAAGAAACCAGTCTACTTTTAAGTGTAATTAAAATCAAGCAAATACACAAATAAAATCTGAATAATTACTATCATTAGCAATAGAAAATAAAGAGAGACGCACCACACACGTTTGCCATTATACACGCTGTTCACTATAAGCATAAAATGTCTTATCTCCTAACTACAACAGAAATACATTAGCAAGAACGAAAAACAAAAACAACAAAGAAAGGAAGATACGAGTATATAAGCACATTGTGAAATAACATCATGGGACATCCTGTATTCTTTGCGTGCAAGTAATGTGGACAAACATGACTGCGAGATGCCTGCCTTTCACTCCAGCCTACCCTCGCCAAGGTAAGATCTCAGGGCCACATATAGCGTTATTAGATTGCTCTTAGGAAGAACAACAACAACAAAATGAAGAACTTTTTAGTCTATTACAGGTTTATTACAAATCGGTGGCTGTAACCGTTAATTAACCGTATCAAAATCAAACTAACCACAAAGGTAAGGTATTATTTACATAAAAAACTAAGAAACTGGCTTTTCCGGTACGGGCATTATAGAGTTATAAATTTCACTCGAGTAACAATACACGGCTTATATGTGTAAATGCCAGATATCAATTTAATGTCCCTTTTCTGACACTCGACCAGACAATAGACTTCCAAAAGCCATCATTCTCCTCAGAAACTCCCGCCATGCACTCAGCTTAAAGCCGGAAATTAGAGAAAATTGAAACAGAATGACTCATCCATTCCTGTTTGGCATAAAGAGTCGTGCGTGTGAATGGGACTTAAACAGGAGTGCAGTGAACTTAGTCAGCTTAACTTTGGCGCTTCTGGTGGCGAGAGATTGACAATTAAGTTCAGCACTGACTTATCTTGAGAAGATGGGGGGGGTGGGGTGGAAATAGGCAGGGAATTATTCAAATATTCATGACAGGGAACGTGAAGGGGGAATGAAGCCTGCTATTTGGGGTAACTATCTCAGTTGGCAATTACCACACTTGCAAACACCACTTAAACTGCAATTCACAACCATGACTCAACTCACTGCCTTCTGATCTTTTGTCTTGTGCTTTTCCTCAATTAGTGCATTTACAGCAACATTTCTAGAAGACAAAAAAAATCTTTAATCGTTAAGAATTCGCCATCTTGAGACCTCCGCGCCTCTCACTTTGGAAACCACTGATGTAATGTATTAATGACAATTGGAAAGACGTCCACGGCGATTGTTGTACAGATGACCAAATGCATGCCACGTAAACACAAAAGTGAGAGGCTATGACATGTATAGAATTTATTTTTGTGTGCATGTGCGCGAGAGAGAGGGAGAGGGAGAGAAAGAGGAGAGAGAGAGAGAGAGGAGGGAGAGGAGGAGGGAGGGAGAGGGAAGGAAAGGGAAGGGAGGGAGGGAAGGAGAGGAGGAGAGAGGAGAGAGAGAGAGGAGAGAAGAGAGAGAGAGAGAGAGAGAGAGAGAGAGAGAGAGAGAGAGAGAGAGAGAGAGAGAGAGAGAGAGAGAGAGAAATATAATGAAAACACACACACACACATACCCGCCTACACACAACCCCCCTTCCACCCCCCCCCCCCCAATCCCAAAACAGAGCCGCCACCGAAGCCCAAAACGCAGGCACCAAAAAGAGGGCCCTTCGGAAAGCAGGAGTCAGTGAGGCACGAGCAGCGAAGGGGGAGTGACGTGACAGCTCCCGGGTGGTGTAGAGTAACACCGTGACGCCAGTATACAACCTTGAAATATGAGGCGCCTGCGGATGGGTCGACGCTCCCCCCCCGCCTCCCTGCCACCTGGCGGATGGGCGGACGCAGGTTGGATCTCGGGGGCGGCGATCCCCGTGATTCGACTGGGGGGGGGGGGGGGGGGGGATTGGGATGGTAAGGAAGGAGGTAGACTTGGTTTTGAAATTCTTCGTTTTGGGATGGAATGAGTGAGGGAGGGAGGGGGGGGAGAGGAGAGGGAGATAGAGAGAAATGTCCTCGTTTTGAGATAAATATGATGAATATTGTTCTTGAGCAAATGATAGATTCCTCGCCGTCTCAAAAAAAAAAAAAAAAAAAAAAAAAAAAAAAAAAAAAAAATCACTTAGTTTAATCCTTACAATCAACCGTCTATACCGACATAAAAAAGGAATGAATAAACAAGAACATAAAAAAACCATATACCTCAACTTCACCCATCCCCGTGGATTCAAAATCATCCCCCCCTCTAATAAACCAACCTCCCCCCCAACTGAAACAAAAACCATCCGAAATGCGCATGACGATTTTCCCCAACTTCTTTCAACAACCACCTTCAAAAATAATAATAATGATAATAACAACAACAACAACAAAAAAAAAATAATATAATAATAATAATAATAATAATAATAATAATATAAAATAAATAAAACAAACAAATAAACGAATTCATCTGGGGTTCACCCGTGACTGACTCGTAATGACTTCTTAAATGACGTAATAAACTTCGAACTTCCTCGCCGCTTTCGCTCCCCGACGTCATGTCGCAAAGCCGTCCCGAGTCCTTCGAAGGAGAGAGGACACGTGGAAGGTTCTGGAAGGGGGGACTAATCTAATCCTGTGAGTCGATGCATGTAACTGTCTAGCCTGTATTGTGTGTGGTGTGTGTGTGTGTGTGTGTGTGTGTGTGTGTGTGTGTGTGTGTGTGTGTGTGGTGTGTGTGTGTGTGTGTGTGTGTGTGTGTGTGTGTGTGTGTGTGTGTGTGTGTGTGGGTGGTGTATGTGTGTGTCCTTGTATCTACTTGTGTGTTTGGTTATCTTTGTTATCTACTTACGTGTCTGGTCTTTCTATTTATTCATTCATGCGTATGTGTCAAACCTTCTGACTTCCTGTCCATCTACTTACGTGTTTCGATCTATCTATCTACTTGAATCTTTATATTTGCACACATTAATTACCGCCTATTTCTTCTCCACTATAGAACCGCATCTAAAATTCGCAAACATTCAAAATAACCACAACAAATGTCAAAATCCCAAGTTCAACAAAATGGTCTTTCGTCAGACAAAACAACCTCGAACAAACAAACAAACAAACAAACAAACAAACGAACGAACGCAGCGAGGAGACGATGACACTCGGCGCGACGGGGTTATGACTCAACGGCTGTCGCGAAAACGGACAATGCGACGGAAACCCTATATCCCAACAGCCAGAATGTATGGATGATGAAGACCGATTGGTAGAATGTTAGAAAAAGGATTGGGGAGCAAAGTCAAAGGATTATCGTGCATTTCACATTTAGAATGTTTGGAGTGTTTAATGGACCCGAAAGAGTTTTAGATTTCACTACATTAACATATATTAAGCTCCGACGCATCTGATCCTAATCAAGAAAAATGAATAACAACCACTCACTCCCATCTTCACAAGTAGCAAAATAATTGAAAAATAAACGAAAGATAACGTCAAAAAAATGTAACCACAAAGAAATGACAATAAAAAAAAATCTTAGGTGACATCATCCCACCAAAATAAATCCCTTAAAGGAAGCCAAGAGAGATTCGAATCCCATTGTTTCTCGCGCGTCGAAGAACTTCCCGCCAAAAAAGTGTCTATCGGTTCATCTCATAACGTCTATACTTCCACGACCTCCCGTTGTTTAGTTTCTTTTCCTCTCGTTCTCTATTTTTATTTCTCTCTCTCTCTCTCTCTCTCTCTCTCTATTTTATGTTCACTCGCTGGCAATGAGAATGGCAGCGGGTTCGACGAGGCTGGTGACTGGAATCGACTCCGGGTTCTCTCACGTTTTTAATTACACTCGAAGAGAAATGTGAGCCTGTGGTTTCCGATCACGTTTGGATCAGGTGCGTCTGGGGCTGCAAGACGGGGGTTGTGTTCAGGAGGGGGAGGGTCAGCAAGATTACAATGATCACGTTAATGGTAATGATAGTAATTACGATGATAATGATGTGTAGATACGCAAATACGTTCGCACACACAAGCACGCATACACAAACACATACACACACCTACCCACACCGCAAGACAAAGACACAGACGCGCGCGCACACACACACCCCACACCCCCCGCACAGACACACACACACACACACACACACACACACACACACACACACACACACACACACACACACACACACACACACACACAACACATCACCCCACATAGCACAATCACCAAAGCGACAGCCCCCTCCGCTTCCTACAACGCCCGCACGCACGCACACTTCTGCCTTCGAATCCAAGCACCTTTCTCCTCCACCTGGCTTTCATTCGCCCATTAAAACCCAACAATACTGACCGCAGAAGCAATAGTAAAAGTTTGCCAATGGCGGGAGCTTGACTGGCCACCTGTCTGACTGAAAGGACTGACTTAATGTGTGTTCGACTGATCTTCCGCTTATGCCGTGAATGAGTGCGTGAGTGAGTGTGAATGAGTGAGTGTGAGTAAGTGAGTGAGTGTGCGTGTGTGTGTGTGTGTGTGTGTGTGTGTGTGTGTGTGTGTGTGTGTGTGTGTGTGTGTGTGTGTGCACGCGCGTTCGTGTGTGCGACTGAGTGAGTGAATGAATGAGTGAGTGAGTGAGTGAGTGAGTGAGTGAGTGAGTGAGTGAATGAGTGAGTGAGTGAGTGAGTGAGCGAGCGAGTGACTGAGTGCGCGCGTGCTTGTGTTTGTATGTACGTATTCGCATACGTAGCACATGAAAAGCCAATGACCTTCTCTGACCCAACATAGAAAAAAGAAAACAATAGAAAACGCAAAGACATGCATAGCATCGCCCATCTCTACCAGGAACAAAGGCTTCAAATGCCGCTTCAGTTTCTTGCCATCAGCCAACCCTGTTTATACCTGTCTCCCTCCGTGCTTCCTGGCAGTACAAACATGACATTAAATACCAAAATATGCGTCATTCCTGCACCTAAATCCTGTGTTAGGTGTATATTCATACGTCAATGAGTCATGTTTTTCCTTATCTTCAAATTAATCTCCATTGAAGCTTCATAATCATTGTTATTCATATAACCATAGTTAAATATCAAGACGAAAAGTACATTAGTCCATTTGGACAACACACACACACACACACACACACACACACACACACCACACACACACACACAACACACACACACACACACACACACACACACACACACACAGATATGTACATATACACATATACTTATGTGTATATGTACTTATATATATATACTTATATATATATATATATATATATATATATATATATATATATATATATATACTTATAGATAGATAGATAGACAGATATTCGGAGAACACACATGAATGACAGAATTTTTTTTTACCAATTACCATAAAAAATAAACAAGCAAACAACAAAAAATAAACAAAAGTCATTAACTTTACATAATCAACGTGATCCGCCTCTCGTTCATTATTCACAACGTCGTTATTTTTTCTTCTATTTTTTAAGCTGTGTTGGTCGTTTAGTATTCCAAACCTCCTGGAGTCTTTCCCCGGGAGGCGGTTCTAATTTCCTTTTGATGCTGATGGATCAACTCCCTCCCACCCCCTCCAACTCCCCCTCTCCCTCCTCCTCTCCAACTCCTCTTCCCCCTCTCCTTCTCCCTCCTCTCTTTCCAACTCCCCTTCCCCTCTCCTTCTCCCACTCCAACTTCCCTCACTCCTCTTCCTCCTCTCTCTCTCTCCCTTCCTCCTCTCTCCCTCCTCTCCCAACTCCCTTCTCCCCTTCTCCCTCTCCAACTCCTCTTCTCCCCCTCTCCCCCTCCTCCCACCTCCAACTCCTCTTCCCCCTCCTCTCCTTCTCCTCTCCCGCTCCCTCCCCTATCCCCTCTTTTTATCTTTCTCGCGTGTGTGGCCGAGTTCGTCTGTATGTCATGTTTATGATTGTCTTTCGTTATGTTTCTCTTTGTTTTTATGTGTTTATTAATGTATTTGTTTTTATCTTATCCCCTTTTATTCTTCTATCCTGTTTGGTTTTGCTTTATAATATTCTTCACATTCCTCATTCCTCACCTCTCTTCATTTATGTCTTTTTGTCCAATCTGCTTCTACGTTCTTCCATCTCCCTCTCTCTGCTCTTCCCCTTTCCATCTCTATTTCTGTCTCTATCTCCATTTCTACTTTAATTATCTTCTTTCCTTCTCTAACTCAATTTCCCTTCTCTAGCGTAGCATCGTCCCCTCCCCCAGCCCCCCCCCCTTGCACTCCTCCTCCCATCTCAAGTCTCTCTCCCCCAGCGTCCCCACCTCCACTCCCCCTCAGCCCCCTAATCTCAACTCCCAATCCCCCTACCCCCTACTCCCCTCACCCAGACCCCCACCTCTACCCCTCCTCCCCAGACCCCACCTCCACTCCCCCTCTCTATCAGAATCGTCGTCCACCGTGACATTCGGGATGAAACTGGGGGACATCAACCCAAGGACCCTCACCCCTCCACACCTCATAACCACCCTCACTCACCTCTCCGTTCCCTCGCAACCTAACGCCTCATAACCCTCACTTATCCGGTGTTTCCCTTACATCCTCATCTCCCACCACCTCCCTCACCCACCTTAGTCCTCTCCCACCTCATCCACCTCTTAGTTCCCGCACTCCCTCATCCAGCACCTCCCTTCCCCTCATTTCCCTCACAATATCACGCCTCCCCTCCCTACCTCTCCGACCATCTCCCTTCCCCCCTCATTTCCCTCACAACTTCCCCCTTTCAATTCCTCAGCCTCCCTAACACCCCCTCACCCCCCCCCTCATCCCAGAATCCTGCGTGCGTGACGATGACGGTCACACACGTACTAACGAACGCACGAATGTGACCAGTATCGCCACAGAAGAAAAAGGAAAAAAGAAATAAAATATTTGAAACGAGATGCAGCTTTTTTTACAACAATAACTAAAAAAAAAAGGGAAAAAAAGAAAAAAAAGTTTGAAAACGAGATATAACTATTTTTTTTAAACAATAATAATTTTTTAAAAAGTTTTGAAACGAGATATAACTTTCTTAAACAATGACGACAAAAAACAAAAAAAAGAGATAGAACTTTCTCTAAAGAATTATAACTGGAAAAAGAAAAAAATGAGAAAAAATTAAACGAGATATAATTTTTCTCTTAAACAGTAATAATAACTAACAAGTGAGCAACCAGGGAGACGTTCGAGCTGGGATGGAAAGATATTGAGGTGTTGGCCTGGGTTGAAGGTGGAGAAGCTCGTAGTGGGGGTAGAGGTGGGGGTCTGGGTGAGGGGAGTAGGGGTAGGGGATGGAGTTGAGATCAGGGGCTGGGGAGGGGGAGTGGAGGTGGGGACGCTGGGGGAGAGAGACTGAGATGGGGATGAAGGAAGTGGCAGGGGGGGGGGGCTGGGGAGAGGGGACGATGCTACGCTAGAGAAAGAGAAATTGAGTTAGAGAGGAAGAAGATAATAAAGTCAGAAATGGAGATAGAGACAGAAATAGAGATGGAAAGGGGAAGAGCAGAGAGAGGGAGATGGAAGAACGTAGAAGCAGATTGGACAAAAAGACATAAATGAAGAGAGGTGAGGAATGAAGGAATGTGAAGAATATTATAAAGCAAAACCAAACAGGATAGAAGAATAAAAGGGATAAGATAAAACAAATACAATAATAAACACATAAAAACAAAGAAAACATAACGAAAGACAATCATAAACATGACATACAGACGAACTCGGCCACACACGCGAGAAAGAATAAAAGGGGATAGGGGGAGGGAGCGGGAGAGGAGAAGGAGAGGGAAGGGGAAGAGGAGTTGGAGAGGAGGAGGAGGGAGAGGGAGAAGAGGAGTTGAGAGGAGAAGGGAGGAGGAAGGGGAGTTGGAAAAGAGAGGAGAGGAGAAGGAGAAGAGGAGTTGGATGGGACAGAAGGAGAGGGAAGGGAGGAGGAAGAGAGTAGGGAGAAGAGAAGTTGGAGTGGAGAAGGAGAGGGGAAGGGGTTGGAAAGAGAGGAGGGAGAAGGAGAGGGGGAAGAGGAAGTTGGAGAGGGAGGAAGGGAGAGGGGGAGTGGAGGGGGTGGGAGGGAGTTGAATCCATCAGCATCCACAAAGGAACATTAGAACCGCCTCCCGGGGAAAGACTCCAGGAGGTTTGGAAACAAACGACCAACAACAGCTTAAAAATAGAAGAAAAATAACGACGTTGTGAAAATAATGAACGAGAGGCGGATCACGTTGATTATGTAAAATTAATGACTTTTGTTTAATTTGTTTGTTGTTTGCTTGTTTATTTTTTATGGTAATTGGTAAAAAAAAAATTCTGTCATTCATGTGTGTTCCTCCGAATATCTGTCTATCTATCTATCTATAAGTATAATATATATATATATATATATATATATATATATATATTATATATATATAAGTATATATATATAAGTTACATATATACAATAAGTATGTGTACTATGTACATCACTGTGTGTGTGTGTGTGTGTGTGTGTGTGTGTGTGTGTGTGTGTGTGTGTGTGTGCTGTGTGTGTGTGTGTTGTGTGTTGTCCAAATGGACTAATGTATTTCGTCTGATATTTAACTATGGTTATATGAATAACAATGATTAATGAAGCTTCAATGGAGATTAATTTTGAAGATAAGGAAAAACATGACTCATTGACGTATGAATATACACCTAACACAGGATTTAGGTGCAGGAATGACGCATATTTTGGTATTTAATGTCATGTTTGTACTGCCAGGAAGCACGGAGGGAGACAGGTATAAACAGGGTTGGCTGATGGCAAGAAACTGAAGCGGCATTTGAAGCCTTTGTTCCTGGTAGAGAGTGGGCGATGCTATGCATGTCTTTGCGTGTTTTCTATTGTTTTCTTTTTTCTATGTTGGGTCAGAGAAGTCATTGGCTTTCCATGTGCTACGTATGCGAATACGTACATACAAACACAAGCACGCGCCCACTCAGTCACTCGCTCGCTCACTCACTCACTCACTCACTCACACTTCACTCACACTCACTCACTCACTCACTCACTCATCACTCATTCATTCACTCACTCAGTCGCACACACGAACGCGCGTGCACACACACACACACAACACACACACACACACACACACACACACACACAACACACACACACACACACGCACACTCACTCACTTACTCACACTCACTCATTCACACTCACTCACGCACTCATTCACGGCATAAGCGGAAGATCAGTCGAACACACATTAAGTCAGTCCCTTTCAGTCAGACAGGTGGCCAGTCAAGCTCCCGCCATTGGCAAACTTTTACTATTGCTTCTGCGGTCAGTATTGTTGGGTTTTAATGGGCGAATGAAAGCCAGGTGGAGGAGAAAGGTGCTTGGATTCGAAGGCAGAAGTGTGCGTGCGTGCGGGCGTGTAGGAAGCGGAGGGGGCTGTCGCTTTGGGTGATTGTGCTTATGTGTGGGTGAATGTGTGTGTGTGTGTGTGTGTGTGTGTGTGTGTGTGTGTGTGTGTGTGTGTGTGTGTGTGTGTGTGTGTGTGTGTGTGTGTGTGTCTGTGCGTGGGGGTGTGGGGTGTGTGTGTGCGCGCGCGTCTGTGTCTTTGTCTTGCGGTGTGGGTAGGTGTGTGTATGTGTTTGTGTATGCGTGCTTGTGTGTGCGAACGTATTTGCGTATCTACACATCATTATCATCGTAATTACTATCATTAACCATTAACGTGATCATTGTAATCTTGCTGACCCCTCCCCCTCCTGAACACAACCCCCGTCTTGCAGCCCCAGACGCACCTGATCCCAAACGTGATCGGAAACCACAGGCTCACATTTCTCTTCGAGTGTAATTAAAAACGTGAGAGAACCCGGAGTCGATTCCAGTCACCAGCCTCGTCGAACCCGCTGCCATTCTCATTGCCAGCGAGTGAACATAAAATAGAGAGAGAGAGAGGGAGAGAAATAAAAATAGAGAACGAGAGGAAAAGAAACTAAACAACGGGAGGTCGTGGAAGTATAGACGTTATGAGATGAACCGATAGACACTTTTTTGGCGGGAAGTTCTTCGACGCCGCGAGAAACAATGGGATTCGAATCTCCTTGGCTTCCTTTAAGGGATTTATTTTGGTGGGATGATGTCACCTAAGATTTTTTTTATTGTCATTTCTTTTGTGGTTACATTTTTTTGACGTTATCTTTCGTTTATTTTTCAATTTTTTGCTACTTGTGAAGATGGGAGTGAGTGGTTGTTATTCATTTTTCTTGATTAGGATCAGATGCGTCGGAGCTTTAATATATGTTAATGTAGTGAAATCTAAAACTCTTTCGGGTCCATTAAACACTCCAAACATTCTAAATTGTGAAATGCACGATAATCCTTTGACTTTGCTCCCAATCCTTTTTCTAACATTCTACCAATCGGTCTTCATCATCCATACATTCTGGCTGTTTGGGATATAGGGTTTCCGTCGCATTGTCGTTTTCGCGACAGCCGTTGAGTCATAACCCGTCGCGCCGAGTGTCATCGTCTCCTCGCTGCGTTCGTTCGTTTGTTTGTTGTTTGTTGTTTGTTCGAGTGTTTTTGTCTGACGAAAGACCATTTTGTTGAACTTGGATTTTGACATTTGTTGTGGTTATTTTGAATGTTTGCGAATTTTAGATGCGGTTCTATAGTGGGAGAAGAAATAGGCGGTAATTAATGTGTGCAAATATAAAGATTCAAGTAGATAGATAGATCGAAACACGTAAGTAGATGGACAGGAAGTCAGAAGGTTTGACACATACGCATGAATGAATAAATAGAAAGACCAGACACGTAAGTAGATAACAAAGATAACCAAACACACAAGTAGATACAAGGACACACACATACACCACCCACCCACACACACACACACACACACACACACACACGACACACACACACACACACACACACACACACACACACACACCACACACACACACACACACACACACACACCACACACACACACATACAGCTAGACAGTTACATGCATCGACTCACAGGATTAGATTAAGTCCCCCATCCAGAACCTTCCACGTGTCCTCTCTCCTTCGAAGGACTCGGGACGGCTTTGCGACATGACGTCGGGGAGCGAAAGCGGCGAGGAAGTTCGAAGTTTATTTACGTCATTTAAGAAGTCATTACGAGTCAGTCACGGGTGAACCCCAGAGAATTCGTTTATTTGTTGTTTATTTATTTATTATATATTATTATTATTATTATTATATTATTATTATTTATTTTTATTGTTTTGTTGTTATTATCATTATTATTATTTTGTGAAGGTTTGGTTATTTTGGGGGAAAATGTATGCGGGGGGAGGGGATGGTTTTGTTTCAGTTTGGGGGGGGGAGGTTGGGTTATTAGAGGGGGGGGGATGATTTTGAATCCACGGGGATGGGTGAAGTTGAGGTATATGTTTTTTTATGTTCTTGTTTATTCATTCCTTTTTTATGTCGGTATAGACGGTTGATTGTAAGGATTAAACTAAGTGATTTTTTTTTTTTTTTTTTTTTTTTTTTTTTTTTTTTTTTTTGAGACGGCGAGGAATCTATCATTTGCTCAAGAACAATATTCATCATATTTATCTCAAAACGAGGACATTCTCTCTATTCCTCTCCTCTCCCCCCCCTCCCTCTTCTCATTCCATCCACGAAGAATTTCAAAACAAGTCTACCTCCTTCCTTACCATCCCAATCCCCCCCCCCCCCCCCCCAGTCGAATCACGGGGATCGCCGCCCCCGAGATCCAACCTGCGTCCGCCCATCCGCCAGGTGGCAGGAGGCGGGGGGAGCCGTCGACCCATCCGGCAGGCGCCTCATATTTCAAGGTTGATACTGGCGTCACGGGTGTTACTCTACACCACCCGGGAGCTGTCACGTCACTCCCCCTTCGCTGCTCGTGCCTCACTGACTCCTGCTTTCCGAAGGGCCCTCTTTTTGGTGCCTGCGTTTTGGGCTTCGGTGGCGGGTCTGTTTTGGGGATTGGGGGTTGGGGGGGGGGGTGGGGAAGGGGGGTTGTGTGTAGGGGGGGGTATGTGGTGTGTGTGTGTTTTATATATTTTCCTCTCGTCTCTCTCTCTCTCTCTCTCTCTCTTCTTCTCTTCTCTCCTCTCTTCTCTCTCTCTCTCTCTCTCTCTCTCTGCTCCCTCCCTCCTCCCTCCCTCCCTCTCTTTCCTTCCCCTCCCCTCCTCCCTCCTCCTCCCTCCTCTCTCTCCTCTCTCTCCTCTTTCTCTCCCTCTCCTCTCTCTCGCGCACATGCCACAAAAATAATTCTATACATGTCATAGTCCCTCTCACTTTTGTGTTTACGTGGCATGCATTTGGTCATCTGTACAACAATCGCCGTGGACGTCTTTCCAATTGTCATTAATGCATTACATCAGTGGTTTCCAAAGTGAGAGGCGCGGAGGTCTCAAGATGGCGAATTCTTAACGATTAAAGATTTTTTTTTTCTTTTAGTAATGTTGCTGTAAATGCACTAATTGAGGAAAAGCACAAGACAAAAGATCAGAAGGCAGTGAGTTGAGTCATGTTTGTGAATTGCAGTATTAAGTGGTTGTTTGCAAGTGTGGTAATTGCCAACTGAGATAGTTACCCCAAATAGCAGGCTTCATTCCCCCTTCACGTTCCCTGTCATGAATATTTGAATAATTCCCTGCCTATT
>NW_020869523.1:89820-92320 GCF_003789085.1 Penaeus vannamei | reverse complement strand
TTTTCTGCATCACTTGTTCGTCCTCTTCCTCTTCCTTCCATTCTTTGCTTCTCATATCACGAATTTAGTCAATGGATGACGAGAGGATTAGCAACAAAAATATGAAAACGCGCATAGCTACTAACAAACAACCAAGCAAATCCAAAAAATGCAAAATCAAACGCTGCATTTTTTCATAATTCTTTACATTTTAAACACTGGAGAGACATAAACAAAAGGAGAAAGATAAAGAAGGGTTGGGAAGTAGATATAGAAATGCAAACAGAAATTCATGCATAAAACCTTATTGTTTTCCGTCGGGGCTCGAACCCGAATCTGTCGCGTAAGAGGCAACTGTGCTAACCACTACACCACGGAAACATCTGCTTTAAAAAAGAATTTTTAATAAAATTTAGAATATATATATATATTACATTGAAATAAGTCCAATTTTCAAAAATTATAATAAAGTTGCCAAAGTCTTCTTGGCTCTTTCAAGAACCTGTTTTCGTAAAATATTAAGCAAGATGAAGAAAAATCTACCAACGTACTTAAAATAAAGTTTTGTATGTTTAGCATTAGGATTCTCTCTCTCTCTCTCTCTCTCTCTCTCTCTCTCTCTCTCTCTCTCTCTCTCTCTCTCTCTCTCTCTCTCTCTCTCTCTCTCTCTCTCTCTCAATCTACTTATCTCAACTAAGCATTAAGGTGAAGAGAAATGCTGGAAAAAAATTATAAATATACTTGCATGTTTTTTTACTTATCTTGTTGGCATACCAACATACCACTACTCATCACAGACTTCCTAATCATCAATATCATTAGAATACGCATTTTTAAAATGTCAATAAGTTATATAGTTTATTTACAAGTATTACCTCTCTCGTTTCCGAGTCTACATTTATTTGTCGAAAATGGGGGTTCGAGGAGTCAGCAGTAATATAATATATACCTTGATCAAATAAAACCACTTTTCATATTTCTTAAAGTTATATATCTGAATTCGTTCCCCCATACATGTTGTTAGTAAATCCATCTAATACCCTATTCATCTCTCTGAATGTCATATTCTCATTTTATACAACTGCATTCGTTCATCTCAAACATATTCCTCGACAACCATCCATTAAATGACGTTGGACGCTGGTCAACTATATTTACAAAAGAAAATATCTAAGAGTTATCACCGATCATTCTCGTGAATGTGTAAAATACAGCCCGTTTCTTCAATCTTTCTTTAACATTTGGCATTTCTCCCCAACTCGCTACTTTTTGCACCCATGTAGTGGCATTTCTTCAATAATTGTCCCACATTAAGGGAAGTTCAATTGTTATGATAATAATAAGAATGAAAATAATGAAAAAGAATCATAGCATAATAGTAATCATAGTTATAACAGTAATATCAGTAATAATAATCATAATTGTTATAACAAAATATATATTAATACTAAAACTAATGAGAGTACAACGACAACAGGTTATATCGATAATGATGATAGTAATGACAATAGTGATGATAGTGAAAGAAATTATAATAAATAATAATAATAATAATAATAATGACAGTAGTACCAATAATAAAACTATTACTATTACTAATAAAGATGATAATAAAATTAATAATACAAAAGATATTGACAATTATAACGATGATGAAGATGGTGATGGTGATGCGATGATAATGATATTTAGAACAACAGTAATATGGTTATTGTCATCATGGTAGGGATTGTGTATACATATCATAAAAGAGATAGCAGTATTACTTATAACGACTATAATTAAAACGATAATGATGATGCGAGTGCTAAGAATGTTAATGATGATGGTCAGTCTCTGAGTATTTTCCTTCTCTCTCTCTAAATCTATTCCTCTCATTCTTTTCGAAGATTCATAATGATGCTCATGATGCGTACATCAACTATGATCACAAGGGTAATGCAGGAGAGTGAGAGAAAAAATAGAATAAAAGAGATATGGGTGGATCGAAAAGAAATCATTTGGTGATGATTGTAAATAAAGTTTGTAAACCAACTTGTAGGCTGAAGGCTTATTATTAATAATTTCATAAAATCCCAGTCTTTGTTTCTCGTATGAATAAAATCATATGACTATGAGAAGACTAACAGCAAAATTACGAAAACGCG
This sequence comes from Penaeus vannamei, assembly GCF_003789085.1. NCBI lineage: Eukaryota > Metazoa > Arthropoda > Malacostraca > Decapoda > Penaeidae > Penaeus > Penaeus vannamei. Next base: position 90,194 of record NW_020869523.1, on the reverse strand, counting down.
CATAAACACCAACAAAAACTAAAGAAATGGAAAAAATACAAAATCAAACGTTCCAATTCCTTCATACTCCTTCGCACTGTAAACGCCGGAGAAAGAGACAGAAACAAAAGTAGAAAGATATATGGAAGGGTAGGTAAGCAGATAGAGATGCACGCAGATATTCCTGCATAAAACAATATTCATATAGTATCCGTCGGGGATTGAACCCGAGTCTGTCGCGTAGGAGGCGACCGTGCTAACCACTACACCACGAAAACATGTAAGTTTTGAATAGAATTATATAATATTTTCTACGAGAACCGTTATATTACACTATGTATGTAATGTTAAACGCCTATGTGTATGTGAGTGTGCTCGCGCATGCGTATGCTTTC
>NW_020869523.1:82320-84820 GCF_003789085.1 Penaeus vannamei | reverse complement strand
AATTCTGTCTGATAAATGGCGCTTCATGAAGTTCCCATCTACGTACACAAACTTCATATGTTTGTTCTTTTCCTTGCAGAATCGCCTGAATTTTTGTCTTCATCACTCCTTGGGTAGATTTATTATCATTGTCATTATCATAATGTGTTTTTGTTCCTTTACTCTTTTCATCATTTATAGCTATTGTTGTTTTGTTGCTATCCTTATCAGAAGAGAGTCTTGGCGTGCGATTTGCAATCATCTGAAACATAAAACTTCCGTTCTCGTGGCTTTTGTTCTTTATGAACGATGTTCTTCGATCAATCTCTGAGAGAAGACGCGCGAACTTCCATCAACATATTTCTCTCTCTCGTCCCTTCTGGCGGCTCTACACACGCTGAAAACATATTTCATTATTTGAAATACAAAGATGACTGTCCCTGCAATAATCGTCATGACTGAAAGAAAGACTGTATTTAAGTAAGATAACGGCTTATTTCAATGTAATTTATATATATGTATATATATGTATATATATATATATATATATATATATATATATATATATATATATATATATATATATATACATATATATACATACATATTTCCTGACTATCTTTATATTTCTTTTTCTTTTCTTTTTTGAAAGATAAATGTCGTAGAATAAACAAGAAATATTCATAGCGTTTCCTTCTTCACTATCTACATCTGTATGTGTGTGTGAGAGAGAGAGAAAGAGAGAGAGAGAGAGAGAGAGAGAGAGAGAGAGAGAGAGAGAGAGAGGAGAGAGAGAAAAGCACGAACTATTGAAGGAAAAGTTTACATTCTTTTTCGCAATGATTCTAGCAAACAAAATTGTTGCATATCGATTTTCTATATATAAAACTTACACCCTGAATAATTTCAAGTTCTGTTCCTTCGTCCGAGTGTTGTATTCAGTCCTAATCTCTCTGATTTATTCCCATGTCTATGTAATTCCTATTTGCTTTTCACCTATCTTGAGTCTAAAACAATATCTGACCTTGATGGCGCCGCCTGTGATAACACAGCANGCCAACAAGATAGGGGGAAGGGCGATAAGAGAATGGGACGCGAAAGTATTTTATAATAGGATTACCCAGCAGGGACATGTCTCCTATGATACTAATAAGCTTAGTCGTGAGAGAAAAGTAGGTAGACGAAGTAGGATAAGGGAAAGGGGAATAGGAGACAGACAGCAGAGAGAGAATAGTCACTATGTCAGTGTCCGATGCGTAACAAAAGAGGGGCACGCTCGCTAGAGGTGTGCGAGGATGGGCAGCTAACTAGATGAGGAGTCAATTCTGGCGGACGAGCAGACATGCTGTAGATGGGTCGAGGAGGCAGAGGGGATGACGATGAAAGGACGCAATAAGGTTGGGGAATTGAGGATAAGAGACAAGAGCTCTGTGTGTACTGTAGCAGTAGCCCAGATGGTACCACACCTACTCCATTGTATTGTATATGCATGAATATTCTGTTTGGCGGCACTATCTACTTGACCCAGTTTTGGACACACCGAGCTATCAGTGGATTCAGGAGGTCACCTACTGGTATCTTCTGTACTCTTTCTCGTTGTTTATAATTGCATAGTATAGGGGAGAGATTGTCTTTTAACAATTTATATATTCTACTTTAAGATGTTATTTGCCCTTAAAAGAGAAGCTAAATATGAACAAAATAATGTGACTCTCATTAAGCATATTTCACCATGACAAACTTTTTTTTCGTGGAAAAAAGAAATCAAACTTCTTTTTCATTGATCACTTATAGCATCATGAATATGGTATCAATTTTGTTATAAAAAAACTTTCCGATGTATTGCTTCCTAGCATATGGGGAGATAGATAGACTGAGAGAGGGGGAGGTAGTGGAGGGAGAAATGAAAGAAGAGAGAGAAGGGGAGACAAAGAAGAGAAAATAAAGAGGGTCAGAGACAGAGAAAATAGAATAAAGAGGATAGAGAGGGGGCAGGGAGAAAGAGAGAGCGAGGTGTAAAGCATATCAATCAGCGGTCACTGTAATGTACTTTGGAATTTTATATGAATATTAAATTGCAAATGATACAAAAGATAATGCCATGAATATCATAATCATAGAAGTGAATGCAAAGAGACATGCCATTTTAACGGTCGAATTCCTTGGAAGCGAATACATGCAAAATATCTTAGGGGCAGCAGTGCCACTGGCATCATCTAGCAATCTGTCTATCAGTCTGTCTGGAAGTTTGATGATAATCCTCATAATGGGCCTATCAACGATGAAAACAAGGGTAATTGTAATAGTATAAATATTTATAGTTATGATGATAATGGTAATAGCAATTATACCAGAGATGAAGGTAACAGTGATTGTTATCATCATGATACTTTGGAAAATTGACAATGATAGTAATTATAATAATTGGTAATAACAACGATGGTGCTAATAGTAATAATAACAGCAAAAACAACAATAATAACTGATAATGATAAAAATAAAAAGAACAATAATAGCATCA
>NW_020869523.1:54820-57320 GCF_003789085.1 Penaeus vannamei | reverse complement strand
TAGGCCTTGATACGGCATCCCACCGCCAAGGTCCTGGGCGAGGGGACCTACGGGAAGGTGTATTACGTCCTTCACAAAGGCCAGGAGTAGGTCGTTAAGGTGGGACGGTCCCCCTAAAGTGTCTCCTCTTTCGTTGCAGAGCTCAAGCTCATGCGGATCCTAGGGGGTGCTGGAGGCGCCCCGATTCCCTTCGCCTTCAACTAGGAGATCCCTGCCATTGCAATGTCATTTTGTGGCACCCGAGACCTTTCTACATACGTGAAGAAGCGTGAAGGCGACATGCCCCTGCTGTTCACCATGAGGCTGGCTTTGCGCGTGACAGAGCGCCTTCACGAGCTCCACCAGAAGGCCATCGTCCACGGTGACCTAAAGTCGAACAACGTCACTCTCAAATTCGATTCCAAAGAGGAGCTGGAATCGGTGCACATAATAGACTATGGGATGGCGAAAGGCGTTGGCTTCTAGCACGTTAAAAGGGCGAGGCCGAAGAACATGGCCTGGTACTGCGACTGCAGGTTCACAGGGGCCCCCATGAGAGTCGAGTGCGATCTCCAGGGATTGGGGACAATCTTTAAGGACTTGTTCCGCAACAGGAACGACGTCCCGCCCCACATATTGTATCTAGTTTTACGCTGCGAGAGTACCTGTCACATGCAACGCCCCGAGCTGCAGCTGTTGCGCCAGTGCTTCGCCTCCGAATGTGCCAGGCTCGAGACCCTATGCCGTCAGAGGGAGCTGATTCCCGAAGCGCTGCCCATGAAGGTCGAGGAGGACGCCACCCTCGCTTCCCCGATTCAGGAGGTCGAGAGGACGGATTCAGGAGGTCCACCCAGGAGGTCGAGGAGGACAACCCTCGCTTCCCGATTCAGGAGGAGGCTTCCCGATTCAGGAGGTTCGAGGAGGGCCACCCTCGCTTCCCCGATTCAGGAGGTCGAGGAGGAGCACCTGAGGAGGTCGAGGAGGACGCCACCCTTCGCCGATTCCAGGAGTTCGCTTCCCCGATCAGGAGGACGCCACCTCGCTTCCCCGATTCAGGAGGTCGAGGAGACGCCGATTTCAGGAGGTCGAGGAGGACGCCACCCTGATTCAGGAGGTCGAGGAGACGCACCTCGCTTCCCGATTCAGGAGGACGAGAGACGCCACTCGCTTCCCCGATTCAGGAGGTCGAGGAGGAGCCACCCTCGATTCAGGAGGTCGACCATTCAGGAGTCGAGGAGGACGCCACCTCGCTCCCGATTCAGGAGGTCGAGGAGGACCACCCTCGCTTCCCGATTCAGGAGGACGCCACCCTCCCCCGATTCAGGAGGTCGAGGGAGGACGCCACCCTTCGATTCGAGGAGGACGCCACCCTCGCTCCGATTCAGGAGGTCGAGGAGGACGCCACCCTCGCTTCCCCGATTCAGGAGGTCGAGGAGGACGCCACCCTCGCTCCCCGATTCAAGGACGCCACCCTTCGCCCCGCACCCTCGCTTCCCGATTCAGGAGGTCGAGGAGGAGGTCGATTCAGGAGTCGAGTCGCTTCCGATTCAGGAGGTCGAGGAGGACGCCACCCTCGCTTCCGATTCAGGAGGACGCCACCTCGCTTCCCCGATTCAGGAGGTCGAGGAGGACGCCACCTCGCTTCCGATTCAGCGCCACCTTTCCCCGATTCAGGAGGTCGAGGAGGACGCCACCCTCGCTTCCCCGATTCAGGAGGTCGAGGAGGACGCCACCCTCGCTTCCCCGATTCAGGAGGTCGAGGAGGCGCCACCCTCGCTTCCCCGATTCAGGAGGTCGAGGAGGACGCCACCCTCGCTTCCCCGATTCAGGAGGTCGAGGAGGACGCACCGGATTCAGGAGGTCCGAGGAGGACGCCAGGCCCGATTCAGGAGGTCGAGGAGGACGCCACCCTCGCTTCCCGATTCAGGAGGTCGACGCCACCTCGCTTCCCAGGAGGTCGAGGAGGACGCCACCCTCGCTTCCCCGATTCAGGAGGTCGAGGATCGCTTCCCGATCAGGAGGTCGAGGAGACGCCACCCTTCCCGATTAGGAGGTCGAGAGGACGCCACCTCTTCCCCGATTCAGGAGGTCGAGGAGGACGCCCCTCGCTTCCCCGATTCAGGAGGTCGAGGAGGACGATAGGAGTCGAGAGGACGCACCTCGCTTCCCGATTCAGGAGTCGAGGAGAGACGCCACCCTCGCCATTCAGGAGGTCGAGGAGGACGCCACCCTCGCTCCCCGATTCAGGAGGTCGAGGAGAGAGCACCCTCGCTTAGATTCAGGAGGTCGAGGAGGACGCCACCCTCTCTTCCGATTCAGGAGGTAGAGGAGGAGCGCCTCGCTTCCCCATTCAGGAGGTCGCCACCCTCGCTTCCCGATTCAGGAGTCGAGGAGGACGCCACCCTCGCTTCCCCCCGATTCAGGAGGACGCCACCCTCGCTTCCCGATTCAGGAGGTGAGGAGGACGCCACCCGCGATTCAGGAGGTCGAGGAGGAGCCACCCTCGCTTCCCCGATTCAGG
>NW_020869523.1:26723-46723 GCF_003789085.1 Penaeus vannamei | reverse complement strand
TGAGACAACTGCACCTGAACACTCGAGAGCAAAGTCGAAATGAAACATCATGGAGACAAGGACCAGGATCGCAAACGAAGCAGGAAAATGCTACTTAACTTAGATGGCAAGGAAGGCTGCTCAGAATCGTAATCGCGGACTGAAATAAAAGGAATCTTATTCAATCGGAAAACAAAGTAACGCAAAAAAGGATCTTGAACTTACAGACGCTCGCACTCTCAAGCGCATACGCACGCATCCTGTAGCATCTAGCTTAATCACTGGCACGTTCTCGTGATTCAAACGCAAGAATCTAAGTTAGCACTTTTAACCCGCAAAACCAACGTAAAACCGACTGCACGTTTTGCACGGCTTGACACGCATACGGGAGAAGAAGGAAGGAAAGAGAAACGGTTGGCCCGTCACGTGTCCTTGCGTGGCTTTGGAGACGTCCTATCGATGGTGGTGGCGAGCGGACTTCGGAAACGTACAGTATCGTTTTGTGAGTCCATGGAACGCAAAAGACCCCGCTGCCGCCAGCTGTAAAGGAGGTGAACCTTCTGCATTAGTTCTGGCGGGCAGATTAATATTCTTTAAATGGCTGAAACTTTATTTTTAAGAGTTTACTCATGAGGAGAACAATTCATGATATGATACGACAGCGCTGGTGGTTCCCGCGGTAGCAAACCCTAATATATATTATATATACACATGTATACACACAAATACACACACACATATACATACATACATATATATGTATATATACAGAAATTTGTAATATATATACATATATATGTAGAAATATGTATATATATATATGTATACACACATAAATGCATGTATACCTACACACACACAAATATTCACATACGCATACACAGACACACAGATTTACATGTGTGTGTGTGTTTACATTATATACTGAATGCATATGTAACCTTCACTTTCTTTCAACTCGCTCGCTTACTCTTTTACTCACTCGTTCTCTTTCTCTCTTTCTCTAATTCACTCACTCGTAAGCACATATACAGAGGACTTTTTTAACCTAAAAAAGAAAAGAAAAGAAAAGAAGAAGGTCTCGAAAAACGCCCTGAAATCGTTGATGGTGTTGACCGCAGTCTTGTCCTTTGTCGCAATGGCAGAACACAGGTCGATGCTTCATGTTGTGTGTGTGTGTGTGAATACAACTTGATTTACATTAATGAGAAAATTACCCTCTTTTTTGTTTGAAATATATAACTGTTGTTATATATAGTTATTAAATATTATAAACATGGCTTTCTAGAACAGTTGGCCCCTCCTCCGCCACTTGGCTTCCCTCCTCGGCCCGTGGCGTGTCGACTCTCCAGCACTTACTACTGACTACTACTAAAACCTATTTCCTGTATGTGAGTTACGTCGATGGTTACAAATTGTTCGTTGTTTCTACTTATGTTGTGATTATGATTGTAACTGTTGATACCGTTATGATTATTATTGTTGTTATTATTATCATTAGCATTATTATTATCATAGTCTAATGGGTCACTAAAGCAAGAGGAGCGTAGCAATACATGAACGGAGATATCTGAGTATAATTTAGCACGAATCCCCCTTATTCAGCCACTTGTTAGGAACACAAATCTGTGAACTGGCGTCGAGAATGCGTGTGGCCCGAGAGCAAAACCTTTTTTTTTTTTTTTATCATAGAGATGTTTAACACTGACGAAACATATCAACAGACCGCCTTGGATCTTTATCTTATCACAGCTGAACTTCCCTGAATGTGGGACAAATATTGAAGTGCGAGTGGGGGAGAAATGCTATATATATATATTTTTAGATGGTGTGCATCTTACATATTCAACAAGAATCATCGGTGATAACTCTTGGATATTTTGACTCGTAAAATAGATATTAGCATATAGTTATACCAGTGTCTAACATCATCTAATGGATGGTTGTAGAAGAATATGCATGAAATGAATGTATGCAGTTACATAAACGTGAGAATATGAACTCAGTGAGATGAATAGCGTAATAAAGGCATTTATTGACAACATGTTTAGGGTAAACGAATGCAGTTGTATAAATTAGACAGATATAAGTCAAGAGATATGCATTAATTGTGATCGATTAATATTTTATTGGCAACATCTGTAAATAAACTCTATAACTCACTGGTATTTTTGAAATACGTATTCTAATGGTATTGTCGATTTGGAAGTCTGTGAAGAGTAGTGATAATAACAATAATGGTGACGGGACGGGACAGGCCAAGAAAAAATAAATTTATTTTTTCTCTATTTCTATTTATCTTCATGCTTAGCTGATATATAATATTTTTACTGGTTTAGGAAAACAGAGTTTGGAAGGAACCAAGAAAAGTGGGATTGAAAAAGGTTGGTAACATAATTTAAATTTCTTAAGATTGAACACATTTCAGTGCAATTGTAGGCATACAATAAGGTTTAATATGACATTTTACTCTTGATAAAAGCACACACACACACACACGCACACCCATGTGACATCTCGTACATAAGTGTAATACAAGTGTTCTCCAGAAAGCCAAAATATACTATGAACTAAAATTCAATGACAGCAGATGTTTCTGTGGTGTAGTGGTTAGCGCGGTCGCCTCCTACGCGACAGACGCGGGTTCGATCCCCGGTGGAAACTACTTCCTCGGCTTTTTATGCATGAATTTCTGTTTGCATCTCTGTGTCCTTGCCTTCCCTTCGATCTATTTATCTCTGGTGTTTACAATGTGAATTAGCGTTTGATTTTGTATTGTTTGATTTGTTTTTTTGTGTGTGTGTTTCTGCGCGTTCTACCATTTATGTTGTTAATCCTCTGATAATCATATGATTATATTATCAATATGAAAAGCAAAGAATGGGAGGAGGAAGAGGACGAACAAGTGAAGCAGAAAAAAAATAAAAATAAAAACGAAATAGAAAAGGGCGAAGGAAAGAGGTTAAAGAAGGAGAAGCAAATAATGTTTTATTGTCTTGTTTAATGTTGACTTCGTTGCCTACTTAGATAAAACAAACATATAAAAGAGAAGAATCATGTTTGTTAGCAATCAGAGGGTTTACCAACATGAGGGTGGGAATTCATCGCTCTACCGACATATGGCAACTGTCTCCCTCTCCCTCTCTTTCTGCCCCTTCTCTCTCTAACTTCCCTCTTCTCCTCTTTCTATTCTCCCTTTGCTCCTTCTCTCTCTGTCTTGCCTCGTCCCCTTTCTCTATCCTCCTTTTGTTTCTTTTCTCTCTCTCTCTCTCCTTCTGTTCCTTCTCTCTCTATTTTGCCTCTTCTTTCTCTATCCTCCTTTTGTTTCTTCTCTCTCTCTCTCTCTCCTGTTCTTTCTCTCTCTCCTCCTTCTCTCTCTTACCCCCTTCTCTTATAGTGAAGGGGAGGCATGTTTCATTCATTCATATCAGCAGATATGTATGAATGAATATGTTGATTGTTAGTTGTATTTTGTTAGTTCATATCGTTAATTTTCTTAAATGAAATTTGAATATACATATATTGTTAGATATCGCTAATCCGCTTTTCAAAATCAGTTAAAAATGAATACACAATTTAGATTAATAATTTATAATTAATTAATTTATATTGATTTATATTAAGATTAATAGTGATAAGCATCCTGCATACGAAAAAAAAATTCCACCACAAGCACACTTAAAAAATAGTCCCTGATAAGACATTCCTGCTGTCACTTTTTTATAGCTAATTATTCCCTCTTTCTCTCTCTCTTTCCCTCTATCTTTCCTTTTTTTTTTTTTTTTTTTTTTTACCAAACACCGATTCACATCTTAGAGACGGAGGAAAACGCTCTCTTTGCCGGTTATTTGCTTTTATTGCCGGCGCATTCTTGTTCTCTCTTCAGAGTGGGAGTTGCGACCAGGAGATCCTGTGGCCCCGCCTCCTCTCTGCTCTCCTCCCTCCTCCTCCCTCCTCCCTCCCCCTTCCCTCTCCTTCTCCTCCCGTTCCTCCCCTTCACTTCTCTCTCCCTCCTCCCTCCCTCCCTCCCTCCCTTCCCTCTCCTTCTCCTCCTCGTTCCTCCCTTCACTCTCTCCTCCTCCCTCCTCCTCCCTCCCCCCTTCCCTCTCCTTCTCCTCCTCGTTTCCCTTCACTTCTCTCCTCCTCCCTCCCTCCCTCCCCTTCCTTCTCCTCCTCGTTCCTCCTTCACTTCTCTCCTCCCTCCCTCCTCCTCCCCCTTCCCTCCCTTTCTCTCTCGTTCCTCCCTTCACTTCTTCCTCCCTCCCTCCTCCCTCCCCCCCTTCCCTCTCCTTCTCCTCCTCGTTCCTCCCCTTCACTTCTCTCCTCCTCCTCCCTCCCCCTCCTCCCCCCTTCCTCTCCTTCTCCTCCTCGTTCCTCCCTTCACTTCTCTCCCTCCCTCCTCCTCCTCCCCCTTCCTCTCCTCCTCGTTCCTCCCCCTCCTCCTCCCTTCCCTCCCCCTTCCCTCTCCTTCTCCTCCTCGTTCCTCCCCTTCACTTCTCTCCCCCTCCTCCCTCCCTCCCCCTTCCCTCTCCTCCTCGTTCCTCCCCTTCCTCTCTCCCTCCCTCCCTCCTCCCCCTTCCCTCTCCTTCTCCTCCTCGTTCCTCCCCTTCACTTCTCTCCTCCCTCCCTCCCTCCTCCCTTCCCTCTCCTCCTCGTTCCTCCTCCTCCTCTCCTCCCTCCTCCCCTTCCCTCTCCTTCTCCTCCTCGTTCCTCCCTTCACTTTCTCCTCCCTCCCTCCCTCCTCCCCCTTCCCCTCTCCTCTCCTCCTCGTTCTCCTTCACTTCTCTCCTCCCTCCCTCCCTCCCTCCCCCTTCCCTTCTCCTCCTCGTTCCTCCCCTTCACTTCTCCTCCTCCTCCCTCCCTCCCTCCCTCCCCCTTCCTCTCCTTCTCTCCTCGTTCCCTCCCCTTCACTTCTCTCCTCCCTCCCTCCCTCCCTCCCCTTCCCTCTCCTTCTCCTCCTCGTTCCTCCCTTCACTCTTCCTCCCCTCCTCCCTCCCTCCCCTTCCCTCTCCTCCTCGTCCTCCCTTCTTTCTCACTCCTCCCTCCTCCCTCCCCTTCCCTCTCCTTCTCCTCCTCGTTCCTCCCTTCCCTTCTCTCCTCCCTCCCTCCCTCCCTCCCCCTTCCCTCTCCTCCTCCTCGTTCCTCCACTTCACTTCTCTCCTCCCTCCTCCCCCCTTCCCTCTCCTTCTCCTCCCGTTCCCCCTTCACTTCTCTCCTCCCTCCTCCCTCCTCCCTCCCTCCCTCTCCTCCCTCGTTCCCCCCTTCTTCTCTCCTCCCTCCTCCCCCTTCCCTCTCCTTCTCTCTCCTCGTTCCTCCCTCACTTCTCCTCCCCCCTCCCTCCCTCCCCCTTCCCTCTCCTCCTCGTTCCTCCCCTTCACTTTTCCTCCCCCCTCCCTCCCTCCCTTCCCTCTCCTTCTCCTCCTCGTTCCTCCACTTCACTTCCTCTCCTCCTCCCTCCCTCCCTCCTCCCTCCCCCTTCCCTCCCTTCCTCTCTCTCGTTCCTCCCCTTCACTTTCCTCCCCCCCTCCCTCCCTCCCTCCCCTTCCCTCTCCTTCTCCTCCTCGTTCCTCCCTTCACTTTCCTCCCCTCCCTCCCTCCCTCCCCTTCCCCTTCCCTCTCCTCCTCGTTCCTCCACTTCTTCTCCCTCTCCCCCTTCCCTCTCTTCTCTCCTCGTTCCTCCCCTTCCTTTCCTCCCCCCCCTCCCTCCCTCCCCCTTCCCTCTCTTCTCCTCTCTCCTCCCTTCACTTCCCCCCCTCCCTCCCTCCCTCCCTCCTTCCCTTCCTCTCCTTCTCCTCCTCGTTTCCTCCCTTCACTTCCTCCTCCCTCCCTCCCCTCCCTCCCCCTTCCCTCTCCTCCTCCTTCCTTCCCTTCACTTCTCTCCTCCTCCCTCCCTCCCTCCCTCCCTCCCCCTTCCCTTCCTTCTCCTCCTCGTTCCCTCCCTTCACTTCTCCTCCTCCCTCCCTCCTCCCTCCCCCTTCCTCTCCTCCTCGTTCTCCCTTCACTTCTCCTCCTCCCTCCTCCCTCCCCTCCTCCCCCTTCCCTCCTCTCCTCCTCGTTCCCTCCCCTTCACTTCTTCCTCTCCTCCCTCCTCCCCTTCCCTCTCCTTCTCCTCCTCGTTCCTCCCCTTCACTTCTCCTCCCTCCCTCCCTCTCCTCCCCCTTCCCTCTCCTTCTCCTCCTCGTTCCTCCCTTCACTTCTCTCTCCCTCCCTCCTCCCTCCCCTTCCCTCTCCTTCCTCGTTCCTCCCCTTCACTTCTCTCCTCCCTCCCTCCCTCCCTCCCCCTTCCCTCTCCTTCTCCTCCTCGTTCCTCCCCTTCACTTTCCTCCTCCCTCCCTCTTCCCTCCCCCCTCCCTCTCCCCTCCCCCTCCCTGCTTTTGACGCCACCTTCGCGAATAGACATGAACGAAGTTTACTAATACAAAGAATACACTCATTCACGTACACGCACACACACATACGCACACACACACACCATCCCTCCCTCCCTCCCCCTTCCCACTCCTTCTCAGAGAGTGTGCTGTGCTGGCGCAGCGGTAAGGTGCTGGTCTAGCAATCTTGCGGACCTGCGTTCGATCCCACGCCCGGCCAGTGAGTGGCAACCCCGGCCAGATTTGGGCAAAATAAAACAGACGGTATGTCACAGCAAAGAATATCCATTGTAACAAATGGAATTACAACTAAAAAAAAAAAAAAAAAAATCTCCTCGTTCCTCCCCTCCCCTTCCCTCCTCCCTCCCCCTCCCTGCTTTTGGCGCCACTTTCGCGGATAGACATGAACGAAGTTTACTAATACAAAGAATAGACTCATTCACGTACACACACACACCACACACACACGCACGCACGCACGCACGCACGCACACACACACACACACACACACAACACACACACACACACACACACACACACACACACATTTTATATTTTTTACGAAAAAAAAAAAATATATATATATATATAAATGTATGGACATAAACAGAAACACTAAGATGATACACACACACATGTAGACACAAACACACACACGCACAGTCACGTACACACACACACAGGCACACTGATCCTAAATTTGCCAGAATCTTGCAATTGAAATATCGAAAAAAGACCAGTCGCAAAAAACAAAATGGCGCCTCTCCCTCTGGCATTCCGTCGACTTGATGGACAAAGAAAGACCGTCGACTATGTAGTTGCTAATAAAACCATTCGCATTTTATAAAATCGTCAAAATATAATAACCAGCGGGCGTCTAGTTTTTTTTTTTTTTTTTTTTTTTTTTTTTTTTAATAAAACGATGCCATTATCGTTAGTATGATAAGATACTCTGAAATTATTTCAAGAAAATTACACACATACATATATACACACATACACACACACACACACACACACACACACACACACACACACACACACACACACACACACACACACATATATATATATATATATATATATATATATATATATATATATATATATATATATATATATATATATATATATATATATATATATATATATATATATATATATATATATATATATATATATATATATACTTATATGCATACACACACACACACACACACACACACACACACACACACACACACACACACACACACACACACACACACACACACACACACACACACACATATATATATATATATATATATATATATATATATATATATATATATATTATATATAATATATATATATATATATATATATATATATATATATATATATATATATATGTGTGTGTGTGTGTGTGTGTGTGTGTGTGTGTGTGTGTGTGTGTGTGTGTGTGTGTGTGTGTGTGTGTGTGTGTGTGTTGTATGCATATATGTATATATATATATATATATATATATATATATATATATATATATATATATATATATATATATATATATATATATATATGCACACACACATACACACACACACACACACACACACACACACACACACACACACACACACACACACACTATATATATATATATATATATATATATATATATATATATATATATATATATATATATATAAACACAGACACAGACACACCCAAATATATATGTATACATATATATGTGTGTATGTGTGTTTTTTTTGTGTGTAGGTGTATTTATGTGTGTATATATACATATATATACATATATTTGAATATACATGCATACATACATATATATGCATATATGTGTGTGTGTATGTGACTATGTATATATATATATATATATATATATATATATATATAATATATATATATATATATATATATATATATATATATATATATATATATATATATATATATATATATATATATATATATATATATATATATATATATATATATGTATTGTTTTTTTGGGGGATGTGCACCTTGACCATGTGTACGAGGTATTTGCACACATGGCATTTTTTCTCTTTTATCATCCTTTTCCCTCCGAGAATCAGCCGGGGAATTTGTCTCGCTGCAGCTGTGACCTCGCCCAAAGTTTGTCCGACTGTGACCCCGCTTGCCTCTCTCTCAGCTTCTTGAAAGTGCGAACGGGGTTCATCCAGCCACTCTTTTTACCGTCCACAGCAAAGGCCGCGACCCGCTCTTCGTCAGCGCCCCTGGCGGGGTCTCAGTGCAACCAGGGCGACATTTCTTTCAGTTCGAGACACTCGCGGGAGGCTCCTCTTCTGCCTTTTTTTCTTTTTCTTTTTTTCTTTTCACCTATTTTTATGTGCATCCGGACCATGTATACGAGGTATTTGTTTAATCACATGAGGGAACAAAAATGTTTCTTTTTTCGTTTTTTCTTTATTATATTTTTATTTCTGCGTCGGATCATGACCCACTGCAGGTGTGACCTCGCCCAAAGTTGGTCCGACCGTGACCCCGCCTACCTCTCTCCCAGTTTCTTGCAAGTGCGAATGAGGCTCAGCCAGGCACTCTTCCTGACCCTCAACAGCAATTGGCGTGACTCTAAGGCTCCCTTAGTCCGAGACACTCGTAGGAGGCTCCTCTTCTGCCTCGGCCTGTTGCTCACTCTTATCTCGCTCCAAGAAAGCGTCGACGGCCCTTGTCTCTTCCTCTTCGTCGAGCTCCCCAGATAGAGATAATTCGTAGGTTCCGTCGTGGTTAAACTGTATCAACGCCCCGTTTAAGGCAGACATTCCTAGCACGGTCGAGCTTTTATCCCTTACATCATTCACGAAGTAGAACGCCTGACCAAATTCACGGTCTTTCACCTTCATGTGTATTTTCTCGGCCACATAGTTGATAGGCACATCCCCGTAATTGGTTTCAAACACATGGTTAAGGTGCGAGATATTTTCCAACGGCAAATTCAGCTGTTTTGCTAAGTCCGTGCTACCGACAAGGTGGAAACTCGTACCCGTGTCAATCAATACCTTCACTTCTTGGCCTTCGACGATCGCTGTCTCGTACATCTTATCGAAAAGGATCTTACCCAAGTCTGCATAGTCACGGAAGGTTAAGGTGTTTTCCTCTAGATTCAGGAGACACCTGAACCAGCTGAGGGTGTTCAAACCGAGTAGATTTCCACCGAAATCTTCTACAGCAAACCAAAGCGGGAAGACTGTGCCCTAGAGTTTGACATCTAACATGACAGAGCTAGTTCCAGCGACGCGCAAAATTTCCTCGTCCGGTATGCCAATCTTTTCCAGGTGTTCAGGGCAAATGGACGACTCAAAAGCCCCCGTGTCCACCAAGAAAGGTGTCATCACGCCGTTGCACTCGAGGTCCACGTAAGGGACAGTGCTATCCTCTTTTTGTACAAAAAAATACGTCGTGCACCACCATCTTGGCCTTGGCAGACGTTCCTTAGGTGGGAAGGTAAACTTTCGGGTATATTGTTTTGGTAAGGAGGTTCATATCACTTCTGCATTTTATGCGTGCGTGCTGGTGTGTGTATGTGTATGTGTGTGTGGAAATTCGTACAGGGTGTGTGTGCTTGTATGTGCGCGTTGGTTTGTGTTTTGTGAGTACGCGTGTCTGTTTACACATCAGCGTATAGTGTGCATATTTGAGGACAGGGGGGCTTGTGCGTGTTTTTTTTTTTTTTTTTTTTTTTTTTTTTTTTTTTAACATGAGCGTTTGCGAGTGCGTTAGTATGTGCGTGTTTTGATATGTGCGTTTTATGGGTGCGCGTGTATGTGTCTTGTATATATATATATATTTATATTTATATGATATATACATACATACATATATATATATATATATATATATATATATATATATATATATATCTTTATTTATTTATTAGTGTTGTCCGCATGTGTGTGTGTGTATGATATATATATATATATATATATATATATATATATATATATATATATATATATGTATATATATATATATGTATATATATATATGTATACATATATGTATACATATGTGTATATATATATGTATACATCTGTGTATATATATATATGTATACATATATGTGTATATATATATGCATACATATATGTGTATATATATGTATACATATATGTATATATATGTATACATATATGTATATATATATGTATACACATATCTATATCTATCTATCTATCTATCTATCTATCTATCTATCTATCTATCTATATGCATACATACATACATATATATATATATATATGTATATATGTATATATATGTATATATATGTATATATATGTATACATATATGTATACATATATGTATATATATGTATATATATTGTATACATATATGTATACATATATGTATACATATATGTATACATATATATATACATATGTATATATACACATTTATTTATTTATATATATTTATGTATATTGATATTTATATTTATGTACACAAATTTATATATATATATATATATATATATATATGTATGTATGTATGTATATACATGTATACATACGTAAAAACAGAATACATACATATAGATAGATAGATACACAACATATACATGCATGCATCAAACATATATGCATACATACATACATACATACATACATACACACACACACACACACACACATGCATACATACGTATATGCATGCGTACATACATACATATATATATTTATGTGTATATGTGTCCGTGTGGATGTATATATGTATGTATGTACACACGCATATATCATGTATATATATACATATATAGATAGATTGATGCACACATACATTTATACATACATACATACATGCAAACATAAACATCCATAAACACATACATACATACATAACATGGCATCATCACAAAAAAAAAAAAAAAAAAAAGGAAAGATAGAGGGAAAGAAAGAGAGAAAGAGGGAATAATTATCTATAAAAATCAGTGACAGCAGGAATATCTTATCAGGGACTATTTTTCAAGTGTGCTTGTGGTGGAATTTTTTTTTCGTGTGCAGGATGCTTATCACTATTAATCTTAATATAAATCGATATAGATTAATTAATTATAGATTATTAATCTAAATTGTGTATTAATTTTTAACTGATTTTGAAAAGCGGATTAGCGATATCTAACAATATATGTATATTTAAATTTCATCTTATAAGAAAATTAACAATATGAACTTCTAACAAAGTCATACAACTAACAATCAACATATTCATTCATACATATCTGCTGATATGAATGAATGAAAAATGCCTCCCCCTCACTATAAGAGAAGGGGGTAAGAGAGAGAAGGAGGAGAGAGAGAAAGAACAGAAGAAGAGAGAGAGTGAGAGAGAAGAAACAAAAGGAGGATAGAGAAAGAAGAAGAGGCAAAATAGAGAGAGAAGGAACAGAAGGAGAGAGAGAGAGAGAAAAGAAACAAAAGGAGGATAGAGAAAGGAGACTAGGCAAGACAGAGAGAGAAGGAGCAAAGAGAGAATAGAAAGAGAAGAAGGAAGTTAGAGAGAGAAGGGGCTAAAAGTGAGGGAGAGGGAGACAGTTGCCATATGTCGGTAGAGCGATGAATTCCCACCCTCATGTTGGTAAACCCTCCTCTTGCTAACAAACATGATTCTTCTCTTTTATATGTTTGTTTTATCCAAGTAGGCAACGAAGTCAACATTAAACAAGACAATAAAACATTATTTGCTTCTCCTTCTTTAACCTCTTTCCTTCGCCCTTTTCTATTTCGTTTTTATTTTTATTTTTTGTTTTTTTCTGCTTCGCTTGTTCGTCCTCTTCCTCCTCCCATTCTTTGCTTTTCATATTGATAATATAATCATATGATTATCAGAGGATTAACAACATAAATGGTAGAACGCGCAGAAACACACATAAAAACAACAAATCAAACAATACAAAATCAAACGCTAATTCACATTGTAAACTCCAGAGATAAATAGATCGAAGGGAAGGCAAGGACACAGAGATGCAAACAGAAATTCATGCATAAAAAGCCGAGGAACAAGTTTCCACCGGGGATCGAACCCGCGTCTGTCGCGTAGGAGGCGACCGCGCTAACCACTACACCACAGAAACATCTACTTTAAATGAATTTTAGGTTATAGTATATTTTGGCTTTCTGGAGAACACTTCAATGCTAATCATGAAAACACCAAAGTAGATGAAACCATCAAACAGTATCAAAGATATATGACGAAAATCCATTCGGGAAAGGTGTTCATATCACGAGCTGAAATTTAATCTTTTTGCCTTCTGATCTCTTTTGATATAATTTTGCTACAAACAGAAAATATCAAATGTTTATTTTATCTTACCCTGACATTAATAAATCGTTTATTTCAAACTCGAACTCGAATGTAACGACGGCATTCGACTTCCAAAGTTCCATGGTGTCCGAACATTCGCGAAGCCATAGTCGCACAGTGGCCGACGCCGCTTGGTGGCTGAGTTGCATGGCCCGAACTTGCCTCGTGTCCGAAGGGATGCCATGTCCGGAACTGCATGTCAAGGCCGCGGAAACGCCTCAGCTGGGTTCCTTTTCATCCCGCTTCGTGCAGCCTCTCGCCGAACACTCTCGGCTGATCCTGACGAAGGAATCCAAGCAGGTCCTGAGTTGAATTCCTGGCTGATTGAAAGCGTTCTTTCGCCGATCGGCATCTTGCTCGGAGGTGAGAGTGGGCCATTCCTGTCAAAAAAAAAAAAAAAAAAAAAGTATTATTACGTTACTGATAATGAACATGAGCTGCCTGTACTTTAAATGAACAAGAAATATTGCACACATGATAGGTAGGAAGGTAAATGTGCAGATACATATATATATCGTTATATATAAATACATACGAATAGATATAGATAAATACATACATATATATATATATATATATATATATATATATATATATATATATATATATATAAATATATATATATATATATATATATATATATATATATATATATATATATATATATAGATATAGATAGATATAGATAGATAGTTAGATAGGTATACACACATACACATACACACAAAGAAGTGTATTGTAAGGATGTAAGGTATAATGATAATATTAATGATATTGACAGCAAAAGAAATAATAATGATAATGATAACAATACTATGATAATCCTAGTGATAATGGTAATAATCGCAATAATAATATTAGCATTAATAATAATAATAATGTAATAGTAATTATAACAATAATATTGAGAGGTAGTGATGGATGAGAAACAACTGAGAGAGAGAAGGGGGTGGGGCGAGAGAGAGAGGAATGGATAGATAGAGAGAGAGAGAGGGATAGATAGAGAGGCAGATAGATAGAGATAGAGAGAGAGGCTTGTCCCTAGAACCTTCTAGAATCACATCCCATCGAGAGGCTACACATTCATCTCACATCTACATCGACCGAGCAACGCTAGGCCATGGCAGACCTGAGGAAAATAATGAGTAATAAACAAATGCGAAATATCTTCCCTTTGCATGTGTGAGAATACAGGCCATAGAATAATATAGAAAAAATATAATGAAATGATGAAGAATAGGCGAGAGAGAGAAAGAGAAAGAAGAGGGAATACGGGAGAGGGAGAGAGAGATATAGAGATAGAAAGGGAGTAAAAAAATCTCATTAATAGTTAAAAATATGAACTAATATCAGCCAAACAGGAACTGTTTATTCAAGGAATTTCAAAAATATATACGTAATGAATAAAGAAAAGGGAAATTTCGAATGCTAATGTACAGTGCGCATATGATCATGTTTATCCCTATTGCCATTATCTGTCTTTCTATCATGCGTTTCTGTCATTATACTATTTATCTGCGTCACTCTTATGATCGCCATTACCACTCACTATGATTGGCGTGATTCTTTATTATTTTTATTGTAAGTTCATTTTTCCTTTTCTTTCTCTCTCTCTCTATCAACCATCTTCGTTTCTTTCTTTTTTTCTGTGAAAGTAAACTTGGCTGTGGTTTCTGTCTATATCTGTTTATCTTTCTCTTTCTCTCTCTCATTTTTCTTATTCTTTATATATCAGCTTGCAATGTCATCGTATACCCCCCCCCCCCTCGACACGAAAGAAACACTAACTTAACATATTCCAATAAGAATTTCACCGCCCCCCCCCCCACAAAAAAAAACTTTGAATCTTATATATTCCGATTTGCTGGTTATTACTCAATCATAGTGACCTTATCTATATGAAATGATTAATATAATTTGTGGTCGAGGGACATGTAAATAAATTCCTACTGGTGACTCCTTTTACCATAAATTTCGACAAATAACTATAGACTTGCAAACGAGAGCGGTGGCCCCTGTAAATAAACTATTTGGCCTTCTGCTAATTTCTAATGGCATTGTCGATTTGGAGGTCTGTGAAGAGTATTGATAATAATGATAATGGTAAACGCAGTGGACATGCCAACAAAATGAGTACAAGAGAGAGAGAGAGAGAGAGAGAGAGAGAGAAAACGAGCACTTTATACTTTTTCCAGGATTTTTCTTAATGCTTAGGCCACAGATTTTTTTTTTTTTTCTTGAATAGCGGGCAAGTCTGGTGATAATGAAGGAAATCCCCAGCTTCCAAAGATCAGAAGTGAAGGAATGCATCAGTTCCAGCCCCACCTGGAGGAAGTGAAATGCGGTTTTACTAAAAGACAGACAAAGAATTCTTTCAACCAGAATTTGTTATTTTGGAAATCAAAATCAAATATATCAACGATGGACAATAGACATGACATGACACACGAGAGTAAGATATTTCCGCCAAATATATTTCTTTTTTCTTTTGAGGACGGGAGAAATTATACCATACTCAATGAATCATACACAAATTGATTTGTATTTATTTTTCGCTATTTCTTTCGCGGACGTCACAATATCGGCGGAAAATAAGAATAAGAAAAGATTCGGGATTTTTTCATTTTTCATTTTCCTGGAAATAAATGCTGGCGGGCCAGCTAAAAAAAAAAAAAAAAAAAAAAAAAAAAGGGGGGGGGGGATTTAAACAGGCTGGCAACTTCATTGGAATATTTTAAGATTGGACATATTTCAGTGCAATGATAGGCATACAACAACGTTTAATACATTTTACTCTTTTGTTGAAAGCATACGCATGCGCGAGTACACTCACATACACATATATGCGTTTAACATTGCATACATAAGTGTAATATAACGGTTCTCGTAGAAAATATTATATAATTCAACTACATATAATTTACATGTCTCCGTGGTGTAGTGGTTAGCACGGTCGCCTCCTACGCGACAGACTCGGGTTCGATCCCCGACGGATACCACATCCAGACGGTTTTGGATACTATATTCATATTCCTTTATGCAGGAATATCTGCTTGCATCTCTATCTGCTTACCTACCCTTCCATATATCTTTCTACTTTTGTTTCTGTCTCTTTCTCCGGTGTTTACAATGCGAAGGAGTATGAAGGAATTGGAACGTTTGATTTTGTATTTTTTCCATTTCTTTCGTTGTTTGTTAGTGTTTATGCGCGTTTTCGTAATTTTGCTGTCAGTCTTCTCATAATCATATGATTGTATTTATATGAGAAGCAAAGACTGGGAGGAGGAAGAAGAGCACGAACAAGTGACGAAGAGAAAGAAAGAAAAATCAAGACGGAGTAGGAAAGGTAGAAGGATGGAAAGAGGCAAAAGAAGCAAATTTTGTTTTATCATCTTGCTTAGTGTTATCTTCGTTCTCTTCATAGGAGAGAAGAATGGTCTCTTTTTACAGTAGCTTGATAATTACCTATATGTTTTGAATAGTTTGTTGTCACTGTAGTTGGCGGTGTCTTGAAATAATCAAATACTATTTTTGGTCCGTAATGAAATAAAAACACAAACTAGACAAACCAGACAGTACAGCTACCAAGGTGTGAAATGCTACTACTGTTGCATTGTGACAGGTGGATCCTGTGGGAACCAGATATACCTGTTTTATATCATATGAGATGTAATTGTTTACATTTCATTTCATTTTCTGTTTGTACCATGTGAGATAATTGTAATTCATCTTATCAGATTTCTTGTCCACATTACATTTTATTCTCTCTTCCCACGAAACTACTTTTTAGCTATATGTTTTTTATGTTGATACCATTTGATATAAATTATCCATTCCAAGATTATTAACACATATACATTACAGAGAAAGCATGTAATTCCATGGCGACACAGTTGTATATTGATTTATATGTTTTCATAAACGTACTGCGGTTGGGTTTAAACTGTTACTTTAACAGAAAATTGTGAGAATGATAAAAACAAGATTTCATTAAAAGGAATTCGAATGAACACCAATGATTACGAAAATATTCTTTATCGTTGACATGGAATGTTAACTAAAACTTTCGAGACGATCGTAGTAATAAATTTACAAAACGCTTCAGAGATCACAGCTGATTTCCACTGATGTTCAGAAATAAGAATCTTTATTACTTCTCGACATTTTAGGGATAGGCAGATGCCTTGGAAAGTCATTAATATGATATATAAATACTGGTGATTTCATATCAAAGTTCGAGACTGCACATAAATTCTGAGCTTACGTTTAAACCCAAATCTTCAAGGTTTCAAATTCTACTTCGCTTCGTGAGCTCACTCGTGAGCCCAATCTCCGCTCGTGAGCCCAATCTCAGCGTCGCCGCGGGCGACTTCCCTTCCTGAATCGGGTCACGTGACGCAGCCAGCGGTTCCGCGCCGAAGGGGAGAGGAAAGGCGCTGGCAAGGTGGGCGACGCGCGCGGGAAACACTTTATATCATGGCTGAGCGATGCAGGTGAATGTTCGTCACCGGCAAAGGGTGAGTTCACTTCTAGGTGATTGGACTCGTGTCTCTGTTGCCAACAAGGGAGGGAATTCGAGTCGCTGACTACTACACATGTAACAACATATCTTTTTTGTTTTTTGTTTTTTGCCACAACTGTAGAATCAGCGAGTCTTACTTTGATATTTTAGATTTTTACCTGTCAAGTCAAAAAGACTTTCTCCAGAATATGCGGAGAGCAGGTCTGTACTCTGCAGCAAGAAAGCAAGAGAGAGAGAGAGAGAGGAAGGGAGGAAGGGAAAGAGAGAAAGATAGAGGGAGAGAGTAAGAAAGAGGGAGAGAGAGATATAGAGCAAGAGAGATAGAGACGCCTAATAGACAGACAATGCGAGAAACTTTGGTCTTTGATATAAAATTAATAATATTAGCTGTTAGCTGGTTAATTTACGTCACCAAATGATTTCTGTTCGATCTACCCATATCTCTCTTCTATTTCCTTCTCTCACTTTTCCTGCATTACCCTTGTTATCATAGTTGATATACCCATCATAAGCATTGTTTTGAATCTTCAGAAAGAATGGGAGGAAGAGGTTTAGGGATAGATGGGAAATACTCAGAGATTGACCATCATCATTAATTTTTTTTAGAACTGGTATTACCATTATCGTTTTAATCATAGTCGTTATAAGTAATACTGTCATCTCTTTTACGTGTATACACTATCCCTACCATGATGACACATCTTTATTACTGATGTTCTAAATATCATCATCATTATCATCGCATCACCATCACCATCTTGATCATCGTTAAGTCAATATCCTTTGTATTACTATTATTGTCATTAATATCCGTTGTCTTTATTAGTAAGAGTAATAGTATTATTAGTAGCAGTACTCCTACTACTGTCTTTATTATCATTATCATTTTAATTACTTTTTGTATTACGGTTATTATAATTACTATCACTCTCATTACTGCTGTGATTACAGTTGTCATTATCATTATTATTATCTCTTGTAGTTGTACTCTTATGAGTTTTAGTATTAGTATCTATTTTGTTATCCTATCTATGATTATCATTGTTACTGATATTACTGTTATAACTATTATTATTATTAAGCAATTATCATTACCATTTCCATCTTTATTATTCTTATTATTATCATGGCAACAGCTGAACATCCTTTAATGTGGGACAAATATTGAAGAAATGACCACTAAATGGTTGCAAAAAGTAGCGAGTTGATATTTTATTGATATTTTAAAAATACGATTCTAATGATACTGATGATTAGGAAGTCTGTGATGGGTAGTGATATGAACGATAAAGGTAACCTCAGTGGGAATGCCAACAAGATAAGTAAAACACATGCAAGTATATTTATATATCTTCCCAGTATTTCTCTTCATCATAATGCTTAGTTGAGATAAATAGGTAGATAGAGGGCAAATGAGTGAGAGAGAGAGAGAGAGAGAGAGAGAGAGAGAGAGAGAGAGAGAGAGAGAGAGAGAGAGAAAACTTTATTTTTGGAACGTTGGTAGATTTTTTCTTCATCTTGCTTAATATTTTACGAAAACAGGTTCTTGAAAGAGCCAAGAGGAGGTTGGCAACTTTATTATAATTCTTGAACATTGGACCTATTTCAATGTAATATATATATATATATATATATATATATATATATATATATATATATATATATATATATATATATATATATATATGCTAAATTTTAATAGTAGTAAAATTCGTTTATCTTGCAGATGTTTCCGTGGTGTAGTGGTTAGCACAGTTCCCTCTTACGCGACAAACTCGGGTTCGAGCCCCGACGGAGACGAGATAATCGAGGTTTTATGCATGAATTTGTTTGCATTTCTCTACTTCCCTACCCTTCTTTATCTTTCTCCTTTTGTTTATGTCTCTCCATAAACAAAATTTGGTTACAGACTCACCAGCATTTAAATTTTCTTTCTGGTTGCCTATCTGCCTTCATCCTTTTACTTGAAAGTCCATATATATATGTATATATATTGTTTTGTTTTATCTGTTTACGTTCATATGTGTGTGTATGTTAAAAAAGGGAGAGAGAGTTCAAAGGCAAATTTGCCACGAAAAATATTCATCCCAGAAAACTTTGAACTACGAAAAATTACTTTTCTCTCCCTCTCCCCCTCCCCCCTTTTCTCCTCTCTCTTCTTCCCTTGCTATCACACTATCTTTCTATATCTTAGTAACCCCTCTCTCCCTCTCCCTCTCCCCTCACTCCTCTCTCTCCTTCCCCTCTCCCCCATCTCTTTCTCCTTTTCCTTCCTACTCTCTCTCATTCTCTTTAGCAGCTACGGCTATTTTTACTGGCAACATTATTACTGTCATCACAATCAATATCATGTTATCACTTGTGTGTGTGTGTGTGTGTGTGTGTGTGTGTGTGTGCGATGATAATGATGATGATATTTAGAACATCAGTAATAAAGATTAGTGTCATCATGGTAGGGATAGTGCATACACGTAAAAGAGATGACAGTATTACTTATAACGACAATGATTAAAACGATAATGGTAATACCAGTTCTAAAAAAAAGTTAATGATGGTCAATCTCTGAGTATTTTCCATCTCTCCCTAAACCTCTTCCTCCCATTCTTTCTGAAGATTCAAAACGATGCTTATGGTGGGTATATCAACTATGATAACAAGGGTAATGCAGGAAAAGTGAGAGAAGGAAATAGAAGAGAGATATGGGTAGATCGAACAGAATCATTTGTGCGTAAATAACGCTAACAGCTAATATTATTAATATTCATATTCAATGACGCAAA
>NW_020869523.1:15780-20780 GCF_003789085.1 Penaeus vannamei | reverse complement strand
TCATTCACGAAGTAGAACGCCTGACCAAATTCACGGTCTTTCACCTTCATGTGTATTTTCTCGGCCACATAGTTGATAGGCACATCCCCGTAATTGGTTTCAAACACATGGTTAAGGTGCGAGATATTTTCCAACGGCAAATTCAGCTGTTTTGCTAAGTCCGTGCTACCGACAAGGTGGAAACTCGTACCCGTGTCAATCAATACCTTCACTTCTTGGCCTTCGACGATCGCTGTCTCGTACATCTTATCGAAAAGGATCTTACCCAAGTCTGCATAGTCACGGAAGGTTAAGGTGTTTTCCTCTAGATTCAGGAGACACCTGAACCAGCTGAGGGTGTTCAAACCGAGTAGATTTCCACCGAAATCTTCTACAGCAAACCAAAGCGGGAAGACTGTGCCCTAGAGTTTGACATCTAACATGACAGAGCTAGTTCCAGCGACGCGCAAAATTTCCTCGTCCGGTATGCCAATCTTTTCCAGGTGTTCAGGGCAAATGGACGACTCAAAAGCCCCCGTGTCCACCAAGAAAGGTGTCATCACGCCGTTGCACTCGAGGTCCACGTAAGGGACAGTGCTATCCTCTTTTTTGTACAAATGAAATACGTCGTGCACCACCATCTTGGCCTTGGCAGACGTTCCTTAGGTGGGAGGGTAAACTTTCGGGTATATTGGTTTTTGGTAAGGAGGTTCATATCACTTCTGCATTTTATGCGTGCGTGCTGGTGTGTGTATGTGTATGTGGGTGTGGAAATTCGTACAGGGGTGTGTGTGCTTGTAGGTTTGTGTTTTGTGAGTACGCGTGTCTGTTTACACATCAGCGTATAGTGTGCATATTTGAGGACAGGGGGGCTTGTGCGTGTTTTTTTTTTTTTTTTTTTTTTTTATGAGCGTTTGCGAGTGCGTTAGTATGTGCGTGTTTTGATATGTGCGTTTTATGGGTGCGCGTGTATGTGTCTTTGTATACATGTATGTGTATGTTTACAGACAAGCGTATACTAATCTGTGCATATTTTCACGTGTGCTTCCGTGTGTGTGATGATGCCATGTTATGTATGTATGTATGTGTTTATGGATGTTTATGTTTGCATGTATGTATGTATGTATGTATAAATGTATGTGTGCATCAATCTATCTATATATGTATATATATACATGATATATGCGTGTGTGTACATACATACATATATACATATATACATCCACACGGACACATATACACATAAATATATATATGTATGTATGTACGCATGCATATACGTATGTATGCATGTGTGTGTAAGCATGTATGTATGTATGTATGCATATATGTTTGATGCATGTATGTATATATTGTGTATCTATCTATATGTATGTATTCTGTTTGTACGTATGTATACATGTATATACATATATGTTATATATATATAAATTTGTGTACATAAATATAAATATCAATATACATAAATATATATATATAAATAAATGTGTATATATATATATGTATATATATACATATATGTATACATATATATAAACATATATGTATACATATATATATATATACATATAAATATATATATATATATTATACATATATATATATATGTATACATATGTATACATATATATATATATATATATATATATACATATATGTATGATATATATACATATATGTATGTATGTATATATATATACATATATGTATGCATATATATATACATATATATACATATATACATATGTATACATATATATACACATATATGTATACATATATATACACATATATGTATACATATATATACACATATATGTATACATATATATACACATATATGTATACATATATATACACATATATGTATACATATATATATACACACATATGTATACATATATATATACACATATATGTATACATATATATACACATATGTATACATATATATACACATATATGTATACATATATATACATATATGTATACATATATTCATACATATATGTATACATATACATATATGTATATACATATACATATATGTATATACATATACATATATATAATATACATATATATACATACATATATATATATACATATATGTATATACATATATATACATATATGTATATATACATATATGTATACATATATATATACATATATATGTATATATATACATATATATATACATATGTGCGCACACACACGCATACAACCACACACACACACACACACACACACACACACACACACATATATATATATATATATATATATATATATATATATATATATATATATATATATGTGCGCACACACACACATACACACACACACACACACACACACACACACCACACACACACACACACATATATACATATATATATATATATATATATATATACATATGTGCGCACACACACATACAACCACCACACACACACACACACACACACACACACACACACACACACACACACACACACACATATATATATATATATATATATATATATATATGTGCGCACACACACACATACACACACACACACACACACACACACACACACACACACACATACACACACACACACACACACACACATATATATTATATATATATATATATATATATATATATATACATATATATGCGTCTCGTTTCTTAATGTTCTGTTATGATTTTGTCCCAAGAAAACCTTTGTAAACAAAATAACAAATCTGATAAATATAGATTATGACAGGCATCCTGCATGCGAGCTTAACCGAAAACTTTCCTTCATTCAACACACGTGAGGCTTTTCCACCTCGAGCATGCGTGAGGAATTGTCAAAACATTCCTGCTGTTACAACTGTTTGCCATCATCATTGCCTTCCCTGTGTTTCTCTCTTGCCTCTTCCTTTGGCCATTTGTCTTCTTTCTCATCCACCCTTCTTCCACCCTCTTCAGCTTATTACACTTTTTTTCCCTGTCCAGCTGTCCTATTCGTTACGGATTTTTGGAAAAATCATTGGTTTCTCCTTTATGCTTTTCGTCTTTTCTTTCTTTCTTTCTTTATTGTTTATTCTGTTTATGTTTCTTTGTCTCTTTCTCCTTTTTTCCTTCCCAGTAGACTTAACGTTGTCTAGTTGAGTCCGGGCTCAACCGAGAATATGGAGTTCTTTGCTCCAGGAAAGATTCGTCTGCAGTGAACAGATGTAAGGTTCCAGGCCTACGGCACGCTGCCACCACCCGATTAGTGGGTTCGGGAACCGTGTGTTGTGTAAGTGGGTGTGGGCGTTGTGTCTGAGAAGGGTGGAAGGAAAGTACAGAATTGTACTGAATGTTGGATGTGTAAGTGTGTAGATGTGAAGAGGGAGCGTAGGCTGGGCGTCTGCGTGGACGTTTGGAAGAAAATGGAATTCTTCTTCCCTTCGGTTTGAGCATCCGCCTGCTGGGAGCGGGAACTCAGGTATAGCAAAATGAATTTCCTTTGATATCAGCTTAATATTCTCTGATTTATCTAGCCTTTTTACATCCTTTCAAGGGTTGCGTGACGTCAGAGCAACCAGCGATGTGCTGTTTAGGAGACCCGAGTCCGAGAGAGATTTAGGCATCTAACCTTGGTCAGAACCAGAACTTCAGTGGTTGCATCACCAATCAATTCATCACAGCGGAGGTGATGCACGGGAAATAAACACCAGATAAAACTTACCACGAAATATAAAAATGACCCGTAAGTTGGCGTCCCAACTCCAGAAGTACTGTTACTAGGGGTCAGCATAAAAACCTGTCCTTAATTACATTAAATTAACATCCAAGTTAAACTCCAAAGCTAATGCTGACGGATACCTCTCTATCACTTGGTCCTAATGCTCTCAAACGGACACACACAATATTGTTCTGGGACTTCACGAAAGAGTGCACCCTGCAGATCATGTTGCAGCATGTCACGCCAAAGTCCAAAAGAGACCAGTCGCCTCCCACACAACCATCAAATCCCTTAGCTTGGGGAGAAGACACAGCAATCCTGGCGTAAAGCAAGGCCAACCCAAGTGTGAAGTAAATCCAAACGAGAGCACAACACAGGTAAAACTTCCACCGCGAAGGACCAAAGTGCGGGACAGAGGTCAGGACCGAAGAGATTTTCCCTTCCTCAACCGCTAGTATATATACCCCGAAAGAAACCCGAAAGAAACCCCCAGGCCAAGCCCCAGGCATGGCGCGAAAGAAGTGAATAGGCAAATGAAGTGCCTGAAGACCAAGCCGATAGTTCGAAACTCAAACAACCAAGACGAGAGAGGGAAGGGAAAAACAAAAAGGAAAAACTGGTAACGACCATCACATACTAAATAACTAATCATAATAATCATACACTAAAAATTATAAAAATAATAAACTCCAATATATATAATACCCTCATATATACCCAATATATCCCTATACTATATATAAATGCCATCTGCCATATGTAATATAGTCAATATGCCCCTACCAAAATTAGATAAATATACATATACATCACAACTAAATAAAAACAATAAATATAATATCTCTATATATATATAATACCTACACAACACAACACAAATCGCAACCAACCACTAATAAACAAAAACAAAAAAAAATAAAATAAAAAATAAATACTCAATTCAATAACATATCCCTCACTAAAAACAATTCATCTCTAATCATGTACGTAAATTAAAACTATATACCATAGATATATACTATATATATATACTAATAACTCAACACTACCAACATCATATTATACCACTAACTAAACCACAACAATATGTCAACACTATAGTAATAGTAATAACATCGCTCGATATACAAAACTACACAACCTAATACCACACACTACATTATATATCATATCAACCAACTAATACAACCAATCACCATCACAAACACACATACATACAATGGTGCCAATAATAATAACTATAACATACTAACTCTCCTATAAATAATACTAGCATAATATGAAAAAAACAACCACTCTTAAAAAATAATAGAT
>NW_020869523.1:12500-15680 GCF_003789085.1 Penaeus vannamei | reverse complement strand
CAAGCATATTGGATACCGGTAGTAGAAATGTAGCGTTGTAAGGATTAGATAGGGGTAGATATACCGAGTATGCCTAGTATCAACGTGTCACGTCTATCACACAGCATGAGCCCAGCGGTCACGCCACCATCGACACACACTATCACCATAAAACAACACACACACACATCCGCATGATGGTGCGAGCCGGACTTCGAAAACGTAAGCCAATCGTTTTGTGAATCACAATCAAAAACCAACAAAAAACACGAACTCGCCACGAGAACTACTAGCTCAGTAGTAAAGGAGTAAATATACCCATCTGCATTAGTTCTGGTACGTATGAGGTTTCACAGAACTTGAATATTTCTTTAAAATGCTGAATACTTAAATTTATATAAGAGAAGTTACCTGCATATAGAGCTATAGAGATACTAGTATTTATCTATTAGATTTAGATATCATATCAAGCTGAGTGTTTCCCTAGTCAGGTCATAAGCGAAACCCTTAAAATATATAATATATATTTAAAATATATTATAATATAATACATATGTGTATATCATATATACACAAATAACCTACACAATCACATACACATATAACAATTAACCATACATTACACACTATCTCTACACACAATAATACTAAGTAAAAAAGATAAAATATATCACACCAGAAAAACATCGCCTACGTTAACAACAATAACATAAGAATCTCAATTGAACCAAATATAAAAAAGAATTAAAGAATCCCTTTATACACTTTTCCACCCTTAATCTTTTTTTTATCTTCATAAAAAATAACCTTTCAAGACACACTATGACCACTCGTCTGCACTCCTATACACAATATCACCATACCATACACACACCACAATTCAACAATGTGTGTTGTGTTTGACATGTAATACTGAATGCATATAACTTCACTTTCTTTCAAAACTCGCCCGCTTACTCTTTACTCACTCGTTCTCTTTCTCTTCTTTCTCTAATTTCACGTAAGCACATATACAGAGGACTTTTTTAACCTAAAAAAGAAAGAAAAGAAAAAAGAAGAAGTCTCGAAAAAACGCCCTGAAATCGTTGATGGTGTTGACCGCAGTCTTGTCCTTCGTCGCAATGGCAGAACACAGGTCGATGCTTCATGTTGTGTGTGTGTGAATACAACTTGATTTACATTAATGAGAAAATTACCTCTTTTTTGTTTGAAATATAATCTGTTGTTATATATTAGTTATTAAATATTATAAACATGGCTTTCTAGAACACTTGGCCCCTCCTCCGCCACCTGGCTTCCCTCCTCGGCCCGTGGCGTGTCGACTCTCCAGCACTTACTACTGACTACTACTAACACCTATTTCCTGTATGTGAGTTACGTCGATGGTTACAAATTGTTCGTTGTTTCTACTTATGTTGTGATTATGATTGTAACTGTTGATACCGTTATGATTATTATTGTTGTTATTATTACCATTACCATTATTATTATCATAGTCTAATGGGTCACTAAAGCAAGAGGAGCGTAGCAATACATGAACGGAGATATCTGAGTATAATTTAGCACGAATCACCCTTATTCAGCCACTTGTTCGGAACAGAAATCTTGTGAGAACTGGCGTCGAGAATGCGTGTGGCCCGAGAGCAAAACCTTTTCTTTTCTTTTTTTATCATAGATGTTTAAACACTGACGAAACATATTAACAGACCGCCTTGGATCTTTATCTTATCACAGCTGAACTTCCCTGAATGTGGGACAAATATTGAAGTGCGAGTGGGGGAGAAATGTCCTATATATATATTTTTTTAGATGGTGTGCATCTTACATATTCAACAAGAATCATCGGTGATAACTCTTGGATATTTTGACTCGTAAAATAGATATTAGCATATAGTTATACGTCTAACATCATCTAATGGATGGTTGTAGAAGAATATGCATGAAATGAATGTATGCAGTTACATAAACGTGAGAATATGAAACAGTGAGATGAATAGCGTAATAAAGGGGTTTATTGACAACATGTTTAGGGTAAACGAATGCAGTTGTATAAATTAGACAGATACAAGTCAAGAGATATGCTTTAATTGTGATCGAATAATATTTTATTGGCAACATCTGTAAATAAACTATATAACTCACTGGTATTTTTGAAATACGTATTCTAATGGTATTGTCGATTTGGAAGTCGTTGAAGAGTAGTGATAAACAATAATGGACGGGACGGGACAGGCCAAGAAAAAATAAATTTATTTTTCTCTATTTCTATTTATCTTCATGCTTAGCTGATATATATTATTACTGGATATTTTAGGAAAACAGAGTTTTGAAGGAACCAAGAAAAGTGGGATTGAAAAAGGTTGGTAACATAATTTAAATTTCTTAAGATTGAACACATTTCAGTGCAATTGTAGGCATACAATAAGGTTTAATATGACATTTTACTCTTGATAAAAGCACACACACACACGCACGCACATACATGTGACATCTCGTACATAAGTGTAATACAAGTGTTCTCCAGAAAGCCAAAATATACTATGAACTAAAATTCATGAACAGCAGATGTTTCTGTGGTGTAGTGGTTAGCGCGGTCGCCTCCTACGCGACAGACGCGGGTTCGATCCCCGATGGAAACTACTTCCTAGGCTTTTATGCATGAATTTCTGTTTGCATCTCTGTGTCCTTGCCTTCCCTTCGATCTATTTATCTCTGGAGTTTACAATGTGAATTAGCGTTTGATTTTGTATTGTTTGATTTGTTTTTGTGTGTGTGTTTCTGCGCGTTCTACCATTTATGTTGTTAATCCTCTGATAATCATATGATTATATTATCAATATGAAAAGCAAAGAATGGGAGGAGGAAGAGGACGAACAAGTGAAGCAGAAAAAACAAAAAATAAAAATAAAAACGAAATAGAAAAGGGCGAAGGAAAGAGGTTAAAGAAGGAGAAGCAAATAATGTTTTATTGTCTTGTTTAATGTTGACTTCGTTGCCTACTTAGATAAAACAAACATATAAAAGAGAAGAATCATGTTTGTTAGCAAGAGGAGGGTTTACCAACATGAGGGTGGGAATTCATCGCTCTACCGACATATGGCAACTGTCTCCCTCTCCCTCTCTTTCTGCCCCTTCTCTCTCTAACTTCCCTCTTCTCCTCTTTCTATTCTCCCTTTGCTCCTTCTCTCTCTCTTGTCGTCC
>NW_020869523.1:0-5000 GCF_003789085.1 Penaeus vannamei | reverse complement strand
TTGAATTTTATCACAAATAGAAAATATCAGGTTCGGGAAAACGCTTAAATCGCGAGCTGAGATATTTTTATTTTATTTTTGGTTTATTGAAAACAGGCAAGACTTGCACTGATAGCAATGGAAATCATGAAAGCACATGAATCAAACAGTATTACATAAAGTATGAGGCGTAGATCCCGCCTGGCGAGAACACGCTTGGGGAAGCGATCTCTGGGGGCGGGTTCTAACTTTTTTTTTTCGGCTGTAATCACAACTCGTAGATGAATCGCTGAAAAGTAGAGATTCTTTTTTCCTTTTTTCCGCTTGGCACTGATTCTGTCTTTAGGTCCGACAGTGTGTGTATATATATATATATATATATATATATATATATATATATATATATATATATATATATATGTGTGTGTGTGTGTGTGTGTGTGTGTGTGTGTGTGTGTGTGTGTGTGTGTGTGTGTGTGTGTGTGTGTGTGTGTGTGTGTGTGTATCTATCTATCTCTATCTATCTATATATATATATACATACATATACATATATCTATCTATCCATCTATCTATCTATATCTATATATATACATTACACACACACACACACACACACACACACACACACACACACACACACACACACAACACCACACACACACACACACACACGCACACGCACATATAGAAAGATACACAAATATATATAGAGAATGTGTTTGATACCTTCATCATTTTCATCTACATCATATAATAATGTCGAAATTTCCAATAAATTAGTAAGTTAACTGACATACCACACGATCTATAAAAGTTACCCCTAAAGACATCAAAATATAAACTATGACATGCAATAATCATGCGACTGCCATCTTCTCAGATTCAGTTATTACAAGGGATGAATAGCATAATGATCTCAGTAGTTATAGGACAAGAATACTTTGTGGAACGATTCCATTTTATTGATATGCGAGACATAATTTTCATATTGCTCCAAGGCCCCCAGAAAGTCCCCGTGGCCCTCAGTTTCGGAGCACCTGGTCTAAGGGGAATTCGCCCCCAAAAAACAGTTCTTTATTCAAAGCTGCAAGCTGTTACCCGGTGTCCAAAGATACGCGATGGCCAGCCTTGCACCATGTCCAAAGGCATGCCATGTCCGGACGGCATGACAAGGCCACGGAAACGCCAAAGTTGAGTTCCTCTTTTGCTTTATTTCGCGCAGCCTCTCGCCGAGCACACGGTTGATCTTTGGCAAAGGAATTTCAATTTGAATTCCTAGTTTTATTGCGTTACTGATAATGGAAAGATGAGCTGACCTTTCTTTAAATAAACAAGCAGTTATCGCACACATGTTGATAGGTAAGTAAATATTCAGATACATGCATGCATATATATAGATAAATCTTTACATACATACATACATACTCACATACATACACATACATACATTTAAATAATATATATATATATACATATATATATAACATATATTAAATATATACATATAGATATTACATATATACATATTAGATATGCCATATATACATATAGATATAATATATACATATATATATACATACAGACAAAGATGTATATATATACATATATTCCATCACTTTCCTTTTACAATAAACATTTTACTAACAATGATCAATAAACAAAAAACATTGTTGAAAAAAATCAAGCCTTTGGGGAAAAAAACATTAAAATCGCGAGCTGAGATAAACCATAATTCCTTACTCCAAATAAGGAAGATTCGACTTGTAAAAAATCTCAGTCAACCTTGCAATGTTTGTAAGGAAAATCCCAAAGCAGATGAAACCATCAAACAGTATTGGAAATGTATGACGAAAATCAGTTCGGAAAAAGTGATCATATCACGAGTTGATTTTATTTAAAAAGCATTTTCAATTGAAAAAAGGAAAGATTCGACTTCCAAAAGGTAATCTCAGTCAGACGCAATGATAATCGCCAAAGTAAACGGTATTTTTAATCTATATGAAATAAAGATTGTTATAATGTGTGATCGAGGGATATGTAAATAACTTCTTACTGCTGACTCCTTTTACCACAAATTTCGACAAATAACTTGCAAACGAGAGTGGTAGCCCCTGTAAATAAACTATTTGGCCTTCTGGTAATTGCGAAATACGTTTTCTAATGGCATTGTCGATTTGGAGGTCTGTGAAGAGTATTGATAATAATGATAATGGTAAACGCAGTGGACATGCCAACAAAATGAGTACAAAAGAGAGAGAGAGAGAGAAAAAAAACAAACAAAAAAACGAGCACTTTATACTTTTTCCAGGATTTTTCTTAATGCTTAGGCCACAGATTTTTTTTTTTTTTTTCTTGAATAGCGGGCAAGTCTGGTGATAATGAAGGAAATCCCCAGCTTCCAAAGATCAGAAGCAAAGGAATTTATCAGTTCCAGCCCCACCTGAATTTTTTTCTTTTTTCATTTTCCTGGAATATAATGCTGGGCGGGCCAGCTAAAAGAAAGAAAGGGGGGGGATTCAAACAGGCTGGCAACTTCATTGGAATATTTTAAGATTGGACATATTTCAGTGCAATGATAGGCATACAACAACGTTTAATACATTTTACTCTTTTGTTGAAAGCATACGCATGCGCGAGTACACTCACATACACATAGGCGTTTAACATTACATACATAAGTGTAATATAACGGTTTCTCGTAGAAAATATCATATAATTCTATTCAAATTAACTTGCATGTTTTCGTGGTGTAGTGGTTAGCACGGTCGCCTCCTACGCGACAGACTCGGGTTCAATCCCCGACGGATACTATATGAATATTGTTTTATGCAGGAATATCTGCTTGCATCTCTATCTGCTTACCTACCCTTCCATATATCTTTTTACTTTTGTTTCTGTCTCTTTCTCCGGTGTTTACAATGCGAAGGAGTATGAAGGAATTAGAACGTTTGATTTTGTATGTTTTCCATTTCTTTAGTTGTTTGTTGGTGTTTATGCGCGTTTTCGTAATTTTGCTGTTAGTCTTCTCATAGTCATATGATTTTATTCATACGAGAAACAAAGACTGGGATTTTATGAAATTATTAATATAAGCCTTCAGCCTACAAGTTGGTTTACAAACTTTATTTACAATCATCACCAAATGATTTCTTTTCGATCCACCCATATCTCTTTTATTCTATTTTTTCTCTCACTCTCCTGCATTGCCCTTGTGATCATAGTTGATGTACGCATCATGAGCATCATATGAATCTTCGAAAAGAATGAGAGGAATAGATCTAGAGAGAGAGAAGGAAAATACTCAGAGACTGACCATCATCATTAACATTCTTAGCACTCGCATCATCATTATCGTTTTAATTATAGTCGTTATAAGTAATACTGCTATCTCTTTTATGATATGTATACACAATCCCTACCATGATGACAATAACCATATTACTGTTGTTCTAAATATCATCATCATTATCATCGCATCACCATCACCATCTTCATCATCGTTATAATTTTCAATATCCTTTGTATTGCTAATATCATTAATATCAGTGTTATCTTTATTAGTAATAGTAATAGTCATTGGAGCAGTACTGCTACTACTGTCATTATTATTAACATTATGATTTTTATTACAGTTAGCATTACAGTTATCATAATTTCTTTAATTATCATCGCTATTGTCATTACTATCATCATCATTATCAATATAACCTGCTGTCGTTGTGCTCTCTTTAGTTTTAGTATTAGTATCTATTTTGTTATGTTATGATTATTATTACTAATATTACTTTTATAACTATTATTACTATTATGCTATAATTCTTTTCATCATTTTCATACTTATATTATCATGGTAACAATTGAACATCCCTTCATGTGGGACAAATATTGAAGAAATGTCCACCAAATGGTTGCAAACAGTAGCGAGTTGGGGAGAAATGCCATAAGGTACAGAAAAAATTTGCATTTAACATATTCAGTACGAATCATCGGTGATAACTCTGATAATTTACTTCTGTAAAATAGATATAATGGATGGTTGTCGAGGAATGTTTTGTGACCTGAACGAATGAAGTTATATATAAACATAGGAGAATATGAAACTCAGTGAGATGAATAGTATATTAGATGGATTTGCTAACAACATGGATGGAGGAACGAACGCAGCTATATAACCTTAAGAAATATGAAATGAGAAAGGAGTGGTAATTGCGATCGAATTATATATTATATTACTGCTGACTCCTCGAATCCCAAATTTCGAAAAATAAATGTAGACTTGCAAACGAGAGTGTTAACACCTGTAAATAAACTATATGACATTGATATTTTTGAAATAAGCATTCTAATGATATTGATGATTAGGAAGTCTGTGACGAGTAGTGATATGAACGATAATGTTAACCTCAGTGGGAATGCCAACAAAATAAGTAAAAAAAAACATGCAAGTATATTTATATATTTTCCCAGTATTTCTCTTCATCATAATGCTTAGTTGAGATAAGTAGGTAGATAGACAGAGGGCAAATGAGTGGAAGGGAGAGAGAGAGAGAGAGAGAGAGAGAGAGAGAGAGAGAGAGAGAGAGAGAGAGAGAGAGAGAGAGAGAGAGAGAGAGAGAGAGAGAGAGAGAGAGAGAGAGAACCCTAATATTAAACATACAAAACTTTATTTTTGGAACGTTGGTAGATTTTTCTTCATCTTGCTTAATGTTTTACGAAAATAGGTTCTTGAAAGAGCCAAGAAGTTAGCAAGTTTATTATAATTCTTGAAGATTGGATTTATTTTAGTGTTATATATATATATAATATATAATAATATATATATATATATATATATATATATATAATATATATATATATATCTATATATAGCTTTATTATAGTAAAATTCATCTATTAAGCAGATGTTTCCATAGTGAAGTGGTTAGCACAGTTGCCTCTTACGCGACAGACTCGGGTTCGATCCCCGACGGAGACGATTAATAAAACACATTTTATATATGAATTTCTGTTTGCATTTC
>NW_020869522.1:566582-574201 GCF_003789085.1 Penaeus vannamei | reverse complement strand
CTAAAAAGATCAGAAGCAAAGGAATTTATCAGTTCCAGCCCCACCTGGAGGAAGTGAAATGCTGTTTCACTAAAAGACAGACAAAGAATTCTTTCAACCAGAATTTGTTATTTTGGAAATCAAAATCAAATATATCAACGATGGACAATAGACATGACATGACACACGAGAGTAAGTATTTCCGCCAAATATATTTCTTTTTTTCTTTTGAGGACGGGAGAAATTATACCATACTCAGTGAATCATACACAAATTGATTTGTATTTATTTTTCGCTATTTCTTTCGCGGACGTCACAATATCGGCGGAAAATAAGAATAAGAAAAGATTCGGGATTTTTTCATTTTTCATTTTCCTGGAAATAAATGCTGGCGGGCCAGCTAAAAAAAAAAAAAAAAAAAAAAAAAAAGGGGGGGGGATTTAAA
The DNA here is from genome assembly GCF_003789085.1 of Penaeus vannamei. NCBI lineage: Eukaryota > Metazoa > Arthropoda > Malacostraca > Decapoda > Penaeidae > Penaeus > Penaeus vannamei. The sequence continues at coordinate 573,777 of NW_020869522.1, read as the reverse complement.
CAGGCTGGCAACTTCATTGGAATACTTTAAGATTGGACATATTTCAGTGCAATGACAGGCATACAACAACGTTTAATCCATTTTACTCTTTTGTTGAAAGCATACGCATGCGCGAGTACACTCACATACACATATATGCGTTTAACATTGCATACATAAGTGTAATATAACGGTTATCGTAGAAATTATTATATAATTCAACTACATATGATTTACATGTCTCCGTGGTGTAGTGGTTAGCACGGTCGCCTCCTACGCGGCAGACTCGGGTTCGATCCCCGACGGATACCACATCCAGACGGTTTTATGCAGGAATATCTGCGTGCATCTCTATCTGCTTACCTTCCCTTCCATATATCTTTCTACTTTTGTTTCTGTCTCTTTCTCCGGTGTTTACAATGCGAAGGAGTATGAAGGAATTGGAACGTTTGATTTTGTATTTTTTCCATTTCTTTCGTTGTTTGTTAGTGTTTATGCGCGTTTTCGTAATTTTGCTGCAAGTCTTTTCATAATCATATGCTTGTATTTATATGAGAAGCAAAGACTGGGAGGAGGAAGAAGAGCACGAACAAGTGACGAAGAGAAAGAAAGAAAAATCAAGACGGAGTAGGAAAGGTAGAAGGATGGAAAGAGGCAAAAGAAGCAAATTTTGTTTTATCATCTTGCTTAGTGTTATCTTCGTTCCACTTTGCCTACTTCAGATAAGTACGATTTCATAGGAGAGAAGAATGGTCTCTTTTTATAGTAGCTTGATAATTACCTATATGTTTTGAATAGTTTGTTGTCACTGTAGTTCACAGTGTCTTGAAAATAATCAAATACTATTTTTGGTCCGTAATGAAATAAAAACACAAAACTAGACAAACCAGACAGTACAGCTACCAAGGTGTGAAATGCTACTACTGTTGCATTGTGACAGGTGGATCCTGTGGGAACCAGATATACCTGTTTTATATCGCATGAGATGTAATTCTTGTTTACATTTCATTTCATTTTCTGTTTGTACCATGTGAGATAATTGTAATTCATCTTATCAGATTTCTTGTCCACATTACATTTGATTCTCTCTTCCCACGAAACTACTTTTTAGCTATATGTTTTTTATGTTGATACCATTTGATGTAAATTATCCATTCCAAGATTCTTAACACATATACATCACTGAGAAAGCATGTAATTCCATGGCGACACAGAAGTAGTGTATTGATTTATATATGTTTTCATAAACGTACTGCGGCTGGGTTTAAACTGTTACTTTAACAGAAAATTATGAGAATGATATAAACAAGATTTCATTAAAAGGAATTCGAATGAACACCAATGATTACGAAATAATTCTTTATCATTGACATGGAATGTTAACTAAAACTTTCGAGCTGATTTCCACTGATGTTCAGAAATAAGAATCTTTATTACTTCTCGACATTTTAGGGATAGGCAGATGCCTTGGAAAGTCATTAAGAGGATATAGAAATACTGGTGATTTCATATCAAAGTTCGAGACTGCACATAAATTCTGTGCTTACGTTTAAACCCAAATCTTCAAGGTTTCAAATTCTACTTTGCTCAGCGCCGCCTCCGCTCGTGAGCCCAATCTCAGCGCTCCGCTCGTGAGCCCAATCTCAGCGCCGCCTCCGCTCGTGAGCCCAATCTCAGCGTCGCCGCGGGCTACTTCCTCTCAAGGATCGGGTCACGTGACGCAGCCAGCGGTTCCGCGCCGAAGGGGAGAGGAAAGGCGCTGGCAAGGTGGGCGACGCGCGCGGGAAACATTTATATCATGGCTGAGCGATGCAGGGGAATGTTCGTCAACGGCAAAGGGTGAGTTCACTTCTAGGTGATTGGACTCGTGTATCTGTTGCCAACAAGGGAGGGACTTGAGTCGTTGACTACTACACATGCAATGACACAGGCAGTGAAACGCAGGAAGGGGTTCAGCTGTGGAGGGTTGTCCTCTCTCGTTTCTCCCAGATTCGGTTTTCCCGTTTCTTCATAATCTACAGACACTGCAGTGAGATCAGACACCTCCTGCCATCGATATGGTCTTGAATTTCGTTATAGAATATATAATTGGAGTGGCAGATGATTAGTGATAATGCTGCACAGTGTGGTTTCGCTTACCTGTTTCTTTTTGGACTTTGACACACACCTTTAGTTATTGACGTGTTAGTAATGTCACTTTCTGACTGCGCATGCGTGCCTTTTCATGGAAGGGCTCTAGGACAAAGCTCAATTTCTGACCATAAATAGACTTTTTTATATATATAACAACTGTACAGTCGGTGAGTCTTTGATATTTTCGAGGTGTTCTCGTGTCAAGTTTTTTCCTTATGAGTTTTTTCACTATGAAATGCAGAGCACAGGTCTACACTACATTTGCTGAGAGAGAGAGAGAGAGAGAGAGAGAGAGAGAGAGAGAGAGAGAGAGAGAGAGAGAGAGAGAGAGAGAGAGAGAGAGAGAGAGGGTAGGGGAAGAGAGAGGGAGAGCGAGGGAGAAGGGGAGGGAGAGGGAGAGAGAGACAGAAAGACTGCAAATATACTGAGATACAAGAAGCTTCGGTCATTGATATGAAATTAGTAATGTAAGCCGTCAGCTTACTTGTTGGTTTACAAACTTTATTTACAATCGTCACCAAATTATTTCTTTTCGATCCACCCATATCTCTTTTATTCTATTTTTTCTCTCACTCTCCTGCATTACCCTTGTGATCATAGTTGATGTACGCATCATGAGCATCATTATGAATCTTCAAAAAGAATGAGAGGAATAGATCTAGAGAGAGAGAAGGAAAATACTCAGAGATTGACCATCTTCATTAACATTTTTAGTACTGGCATCATCATAAACGTTTTAATCATTGTTATAAGTAATAACGCTATCTGTTTTGTGATATGTATACACTATCCCTACCATGATGACAATAACCTTTATTCCTGTTGTTCTTGATATCATCATTATCATCGCATCACCATCACCATCTTCATCATCTTTACAATTATAGAACAAATTAAGAAATGGGACTTCATTTCACATGTTCAGCAGGAATGGTAACTGTTAGACATTTTGACTTTTGTGAAATAGATATCAGCAGATAGTTGGCCAGTGTCCATCATCATCTAATGGATGGTTGTCAAGAAATACGTGCAACCTGAATGAATGCAGTTATATAAACTTATGAGAATGTGAAACAGTGAGATGAATAGTGTATTTGATGGATTTATTAACATGGGGCGAACGAATGCAGCTGTATGACCTTAAGAAATATGAAATGAAAATGGGTACTATTTGCGATCTAGAAATATATTACTGCTGACTCCTCGAAGCCCAAATTTCGAAAAATGAATGTAGACTCGCAAACGAGAGTAGTAACACCTGTGAATAAACTATATGGCTTTCTTGTATCTTTTAAATACGTATTCTAGTGATATTGATTATTAGGAAGTCTGCGATGAGGAGTGATAACAATGATAATGGTAACTTCAGTGGGTATGCCAACAAGATGTATGTAAAAAAAAAACGTTCAAGTATATTTATATTTCTTTTTACTAGGATTTTACTTCATGCTTAGTTGAGGTAAGTATGTAGAGAGATAAGAAGACAAATGAGAGAGACAGGAGAGAATCGTAATATTAAACATACTAAACTTCCTTATTTTCAGAACGTTGGTAGATTTTTTTTTTAACTGAATATTTTACGAAACATGCTCTTGAAGGAGCCAAGAAAAGAGATATTTGAAAAGGTTGTTAACTTTATTATAATTCTTTAAGATTGGACATATTTTAGTGCAATGGTAGGCATACAGTCATGTTTAGATACATTCAACTCTTTGGGTAAAAGTACAAACACACAAAACATATATTTATGTAATGTTGCATACATTTATGTAATAAAAGTGTTTTGTTAAAATATAACATTTTATTGTAGTAAAATTCCTTCAAATTAAAATGTGTTTCCGTGGTGTAGTGGTCAGCACTTTCGCCTCCTACGCGACAGACTCGGGTTCGATCCCCGACGAATACTATTTTTTTATGCATGGATTTCTGTTTGCTTCTCTATCTACTTACCTGCCCTTCCATCTTTCTGCTTTTGTTTCTTTTCTTGTTTATAATGTGAAGGAGTATGGAGGAATTGGAGCATTTGATTTTACTTTATATATGTGCTTTGTTTGCTAGTGTTTATGCGCGTTTTCACAATTTTGTTATTCCTCTCGTAATCACGTGATTGAATTAGTAATATGAGAAGCAAAGAACGGGAGGAAGAGAACGAACAAGTGATGAAGGAAAAGAAACGAAAATCAGGAGCAGGAAATGGGGAAGGAAGTTATCTTGTTACATTGTCTAATGTTTCGTTCCACTTTGCCGACTTCAGATACGAAGAGAAGCATAGGTCTGTTCGCAACGAGATCCGATTTAGTATCATCATGGTTGCTGAGTCATGGTATATAGTTATGTATGCGTTCATTTCTCAGGCGTGATATTCATTCCATATTTCGTACGACAGAAAATCATACATTTTTCTTCCCTTAAATTTCGAGGAGTCTGAATAGTCACAGTTCTCCCTTTCTTTTTAGATATTAACCCAAATATTTTAGGCCAAAACTGCTCGTTTAGCAGTGTGTGTGTATGTGTGTGTGTGTGTGTGTGTCAGAGAGAGAGAGAGAGAGAGAGAGAGAGAGAGAGAGAGAGAGAGAGAGAGAGAGAGAGAGAGAGAGAGAGAGAGAGAGAGAGAGAGAGTAAACAGACAATGACCGAGAAACAGGATGAATGGAGCAGATACTGAAAATAATTGCATGTATGTAACTTTTTTCTTTTTCCTTTTAACAGTAAATATTATTCATTATGCCTTTCAAAAGATAATCAATATCCAATAAATCAAATGTTTTACACTAAATAGCAATGATCAATATATATTTGATCAACCCACAAACAGCATCGTTAGCTCGTGAATCACGGTTTCTCCAACTTCTCGTATCTTCCTAAATATTCCTATTCAAAGAGGAAATCAGGACGAGATTGGTCATAACATTTCCCCCAATCTAGGATATAATAAATAATGGAATGAAATGTATTTAAGTGTAACATCACCTTTAAAAGTGCTTAATAAACGGTCCTCCTAACGTTATCTTCCAATTCATATGTGCAGATGAAAGAATATATGATTCATTCTTTTCAAACGAAAACCCTTACATCTCTTCATAAATCATCGATGTTTGGCTTTAGTGACTGTGCTGAAGTTGCCTCTTATACCAGTTCCAATTGCTTTCTTTTGAGGAAAACACCTCATGTTCCAAGCAACAATATCAACATTGGGCAAACGAGGACAAGGTTTCCAGACTTTCCAGCATAATTTGCGAAATATCACGCACCAATCACGGGCTTCGTTACAGACAAGAGCATTCTATTCAAATATTGGATATTATATATGCATTGCTAGAAAAATAGTCCCCGCACCATTAGGGTGTACAAACTGGAAGTGTGGGGAACTGTTTGTATACCTGTATTTATACATTTATCTATCTCCCACCCATTCTCTCTGTCTCTCCCCCTCTCTCTCTCTCTCTCTCTCTCTCTCTCTCTCTCTCTCTCTCTCTATCTCTCTCTCTATCTATCTATCTATATATATATATATATATATATATATATATAATTATATATATATATATATATATATATTCGTATTTGTCGATATTTGCATACGTCATTTTGATATCAACAAAGAAAATGAAGTGGAAATTATCTCCTCAAACAATATTTACGAACTAAATTCTCGTGATTCTTGTTGCCGTCATAAAATCATATATAACAAAATATTTCACCGCTGATCAAAACATTCTTAATTCGGTTAGGTCAGTAAAGCTTCAAAGGATTTTATACTTCAAAAAACGACATTTTCCTGTATAGTTACTTTGATTTTTTTATCTATATATATTACTACTAAATATAGACACATATACTCTGCTTAAACAAAGTGAAAAAAAAAATGAAATGCAATAAAATGGCTGATCTAAAAACACCTGTGCCCCTCTACGTAGTAAGAACAGCTGTTAATGCTTTGGACTTCATCTCCCCCTCCCCCTTCTCTCTCTCTCTCTCTCTCTGTATCACAATGTATTTTCTTGATTTACTGTGTTCTTGCGTGTTTGTCAGTTTGCGTGTGTGTGAATGAACTCGTGTAAGTAAGAAAAGTCCTCAGAACAACAGAAATCTCGAGTCACGAAAGGCGAACCAAAGCAAAATACTTGCCAAGGTTGGGTCACGCTGCCCCTTTAGCCGCCACCGAGTTTGAACCGAGTTATTTTTACGACTAAGAGAAGTGCAAACGTCACACCGCAGGGAATAGCGGAGCGCCCCAGAGAAGCACCAGGCGCACCGTCGGCCGCACTGCGCTCTGCCTGAGCTAGGGTGAGGAAGTGCAAGATCAGTGCAGAAATAAAACATGTTACACAGAAAAGAGAGATTTCCTTGAGGCAATAGATCGGCGTTGTCATTTGAGAAAAAGCATATATTTCATGTTCTAAAACGGATTGCATATCTGCACGAGGAACATTAATGAAAGCGAAATCATCGAAAATTACCAATTTCCACTGAACGTGTTGTAAAAGACATATGAAAGGTGACAAGTTACTGGAAATTTAATGAAGCAACCTATTAGAAAAGAAAAATATTGATTCCTGTTCAGAAATACATCCATGGCATGACATGCATCCCACACAACACTTCTCCGAGCTTAATTCATGTCATATCATTGCTGCGTAGAGAAAGTAAGTCGAAGATAAAACTGGTGGTGATGCAGTGTCTAGCAGGGAATCCGATCGCGTAATGAGATGGAAACGAAACACAAGGGCGTGGCACGGAAGCAAAATACATTGCTTGTGAAAATCCTTTTCATGTCTTTATATAGAATGCTAGTGAAACGACAGACAAATTACATTGTAATTCTCGTTAATTTCACGAGCGCGAATAAGGCATAAGGATGTTATATTTACGGTTTATTTACATAGTAAAGGAAGACATCTGTAAACACAAACACATATGCATAAATCTATCCACCCGAACAAACTCACAAAACAAATCAAAAGGTATAAACATACTCCATACTCTGCTCAAATATTCAAATTCCTCTCACAGTTAATACCACCCAGTGGCATGGTTGGCAAGACGACTTCCTCTCACGCGATGGACCCGAGTTCGATCCCAC